>CM076686.1:72342147-72504647 GCA_038501925.1 Xenopus petersii
TGCCAAGCTCTGCAGGACAAACAGTTTGGTACCAACTGCAGCATTTAAATTATTTTGTATCATGTATCCAGGGCTTTCATAAATATTTTGAAAAGCATCTACCATAGATCTTCCTCCACACTGCCCCCCCCATTCTCTGCTTTGGACCACTGTAGTGCCATAAGTTTTAACCTCAGCAGTAAGGGTTTCAGATAACCTGCTGTGGCATATTGTTAGATACTAGTGTTTTTACTCCATCTGTTTTCAGGATTATAGACCCATTATAGATTATAGATACAGTTGAGAAGAAACTGTAATATTCCTCACAATGGCAAGTCTGGTAGATGGTGTAGTTAGGTTAACAGTACAGTTCTATGGCCAGCTGTAGTCTGCCATGCTATTCTGATAGTAAGTAGGGTACACTGGATAGTTGTTAAAATCTTTGATTTGTTTTTTTTTTCCCCATTGTATATGCACTGGTGCAACGCCGCTCTAATCACCACTGGCACAACAGTAATTGTTTTGCAATATTTATTTTGGCATTTTTTATATATGTGTGTGTGTAAGTAATAATAAATAGAAGGCTCCAATTAAAATTGTGTGCTAGAAACATGTTGCCTTTATTTAGGGATCTTTTTGTAGATCTTCTGATTCATGACTGTTTTACAAATGACTGGTGTAAGTATCCTAACTATTCCCCAGAAGCAAAGTAAGATGTGGGTATCCAGCTCTTTCCTCTAACATGGAAAGAAGTATTGCAGTTCTTGGTCAGCTCTGCTCAAGGTAGGGTTGCCACCTTTTCTGGAAAAAAATACCGGCCTTCCTATATATTTATCTTTTTTTCCTATTAATAACATTAGGGTCAACCATCAGTTTTTTACCGGCTATGCCGGTAAAATACCAGCCAGGTGGCAACACTAGCTGAGGGGCCGGCTGTCTGCCTAAGAACAAGATGGAGACTGGCTGACGTCCTATTCTAAAGGATGTTTAGTGCTTTCAGCAGCCAGCCAGCTAACCAATACTCTAGTTTCTAGGAACATTTTCATAGAAGCCACACAATACAAAACTTTTAAAGGAAAATGCAGTCTTTTTAATGCTTGCTTTTGATACTATTCTCTTCTAAATAATGGATATTGCAAAATTCTAGCACCTTAGAAAGCTATAGTCCGCACATTGCCTGTTTCATACACACCGTCTCTTTATTTTGTGGGACATGAAAATGCTTTTCTTGTAGCAGATTGCATCTAAATGTAGCAAATAGGTATCCACAATGGAAATACCATTACAAATGTGGCTCCTCTTAACGTGTTTTTTTTTTTTTTTTATGTGTTTTATATATATAAAGATCCTTACTAAACTGAAAGCACTATTTTATCTACTTTGTCTGCCACTTCTATGGACAAGGCAGTGTGTAAGTATTAAATCATTCTTTTTGTCAATTGCAAGACTTTTTAAAGAATCTGTGTGGACAAAGTTAGGGCATTGCTGTGAGAGATGACATCTGCTATTTCTTATTTAAGTTAAAGATGTATTTAGATCAATCAACCTGCTAATTGTATTTTATAAGCCTCCATTGATTAAAGTATATTCTGGTCATAAAAACTGTTTTTTGTGTCTGTAAATTAGGTTCAGTGTTAGCCAGGTATTGAGTAATCTTGAACACGGCTCAACTTGCTGAATCAGATCTGACTAGTCAGAGCCAACTTGACTGCAGTTGTTTGGATCCCCTTGGTTTCCATCAAGCTGCAGATTCTTGAAAAGATGTTCTCCATCTAGTTTACATGTTTTCACTCCCCACTTTACTATGTCCCTACTCTTAAAGGAACAGGAACTCCAACATAGCATTTTAAAGTAATGAAAATATCATGTTGTGTTGTAACATTGTTCTACAGAGTTTATCTGCTTATTTATATTAACAATAGTAGTGTTTCTGAAGCAAACACACCAGTTTTACCAGTGCATGGCAACACTGCATTATATTTGTATTACTTTAAAACAATTTTATTTTTTGATGTTACTGGTCCTTTAAAAGTGAATAACTCCAATTATGGCCCAATTCCATCTCCCCTTTGCTAACTCTAGGGCTATTAGACTGGAATCACTTGAAGAAACAGGTGAGTGTCTGTTAGGGTGGCATTTGATATAGTAGAGGGGGACGGGCAATGAACATTGGCTTTTTGTAAATAAGTAGATCACATGGTATTGAAGATCTTGGTTAGATACAGGTGAATAGAAACTACAATTGGTAAAATGTCACACTGTGATCTACACAGATGTTTCAATGTGTAATTAAAGCTCTCATGTAATACAACATTGTATTCTAGTCCCATTTTTGGGCTTTATGTAGGAGAGACGGGAAAGAATCTAAGGAAAAGGATGAAACTGCTCAGCAAACCAAAACACGCAATCCCCTCCTTTAAAAGCATTTTAAATCACAGAAATTAATTTAATGGAAATGTAAATATGTCTGGCACTTAAAAGTAAAATATCCCAAAATTCAGTATAGCACTAAAGTAGTTCAGATTACACGATTGTGCAGAATTAACAAAAAAAAAAACAAACACCACAGAATATTATCCACCCTTACAAAAACCATTACAGTGATTTAATCATCAATCATAAACTGTACCCAAGGCCCAGTTGGATTCCTGTTATCAATTGTATATCCTCCCCTGTACAGACTAATGACTTGATTTAGACATGTGTACAGAGTGATCCAGTACTGTTCCACTGTAGCAAAAATGATCTAATCCCTGCTGTTTTATTATCTACATGGTTCTTGTATCCTTTCTAAACACTTAACTTTTTTTGTTTTGGCTTCTAATTATATCCAGGGAGGACTGAATGTGTACATATCTATCAGACCTGCTTACCTGCAGCAGACCTTTATTCGCCATTTTACTGGAATCATAATGCAGCAATAGAGGTGATGTTTCTTACTGATATAGTAACTCCAATGGAAATTATGTGGCACTAAAGTCTCCATTATGGATGCACGAAATCCAGGATTCTGCCTTTTACACCAGGTTTCGGCCGAATCCGTAAAATAGTGACTTTTCTTCACAAAACAAGCAAGTAAAAAATGTTTAGCCACACTCTGCTTTTTTTCCCCTGCCCTAATTTGCATATGCAAATTACAGTCTGGAGTTGGTTCGTTATTCGGCCGAATCTTTCATGAAGGATTCAGGGGTTTGGCCGAACTCAAAATAGTGGATTTGATGCATCCCTAGTCTCCATAGACCATCACGATCTTGCCCATCCTTCATACTCTTGCTTCAAGGCCTTTGCATGATGCTGCTAACTCAATTCATGTCTGCACTCATCTGATTGATTATGGTTGTTGAGCTGCTCTCCAGTTTGGAATTTCAGCAGTTCCCTGGTGGCTATGGACCAATTTACCCTAGCAACTTGATGTTGATTTGAATGAGAGACTGGAAGATGAATGGAAAAGAGCCTGAATATAAAGAGAAGCAATAAAAAAAAAATTGGGTGCACATTTACTATGGGTCGTTAATTAACCCTCGGTATTCGACCATCGTAGTAAAATCCTTCGAAGTCTAAGGATTTACCGCAATTCGTTTGATTGAAGCATTTTCCTTCGATCACAAATTGCTAGGAAAGCCTATGGGGGACCTTCCCCATAGGCTAACATTGGTGCTCGGTAGGTTTTAGGTGGCGAAGTAGGTGGTCAAAGTTTTTTTTTTTTTTTTTTAAAGGGACAGTACTGCGTCTATCGAATGGTCGAATAGTCAAATGATTTTTAGTTCGATTCAAAAGTCGAAGTAGCCAAAAAAATTCAACGTTTTTTTCCTTCTAATCCTTCACGCGAGCTAAGTAAATGTGCCCCTTAGTGTCTTTTTATGGCTGCCGGGGTGAATTACCCATTTAAAGACTATACAGTTCTGAAACAAAATATGAGGCTTGTAAATATTAATACTTGACTCTGTATCTGTTACATTTGTTCAGGGCTAAGTTCCTGTTTTTAACAAAACTACATTTTCTTGTTATTCCCTACTCATGGAATAATATAAGATGTTGAAGCAATACTTTATTTTTCAGTAAAGAGACACAATGTAAAAATGAGAATACATGCATTTAAAGAAAAAAAAATTGAGTGTGCACAATAATCCAAGATGCAGGAATCTACTGCAGATAGCATCACTGTGAAGTCCTTACTGGATCAAAGAGTGGGTTGTGAACTTCCATTTCTCCTGTCTGTTGGGGCAAAACAAAATAAGTTTAGAGTATGGTTAAATGTGTTTGTGACTGATTTGTGAATGGATATTTAAATGGGTTGTAACAAGTGATTCGAAGGCAGTCCCAAAACCTGCAGCACCTGCAGTTAGGTTTTGGGCTGGGTATGAGTCACAATTGCCTGTTGCAATGAACAGCAAGAGAAAGCAACACCTTGAATAGCAATTACAAATAACTAAAAGCACTGCTTATCTTTACAGTGTCTTGTTCAAGTATGCTATGAGGGAGTGACTATATCTTTGAAGAGAGAGAGACATTACTAAAAGAATTTTCAAATAGCCCCCCAACCACATATAAATATATATATATATATAATTGTTTTTTTTTTTCTCCTCAGTGGTTGGGGGGCTATTTGAAAATTCTTTAAGTAATGGATCATTGAATATAAGCTGTTATATTTCATCACTGTGGAGTATTATGAGTGACTATACATCCACAGTTAGTGTAAATAGGTAAGTTCTCTTATAAGCACATACAGGATTGTTTTCTTCTTACATTTGTTAGGGCAACGGTACTTAAAGCAATTGCTGGCATTTTGCCCATCATGTTTTTAGTAGCCAAGTGAGTTCTTGTTTCCTCCTTGGAGTCAATGGCATAATAGGGTAAATATTTTCATCTGGGTACAAACTGAAGTGTTTCAAGGCAGGTTGGGGCCATAGATGTATAAACATTATTTTAGAATACCCACAACCATCCCAGCAGCAGGAGTAGTTTAAGGGTTTATAGCATGATCCCTTCCCTCCCTGGTTAAAGAGAGGGGGGCGGATTAGTATTACCCTCAAACTTTATTAACATGCCCATTCTGCTGTAACTATCACCTTGCTGCACATATGTATTCTTAATACCGATATACTGGTTAACTAACTGTAAACATGAAATTGCCGATTGCTTAGCTCAGTTTCTGTGTAAGATAACTCTGCTCTTGTACATGACAGTGTCTGTATAAAAATAGTTTGCTTTTTAAAAAAAAAAATAGACCTGTATTTGTGACATGCACAGAAGGCAATGAATTGGAAATCTTATCTATATACAAGATATACAAACCGGAGCTAATCCTGGACATTCATAGATAGAACAATCGTCAGTGTCCGGTTCAGAGTCAGTGGAGAGCTGCTTATAAGGATGCACTGATGACCTGCAGCAATAGAACAATAGTTTAGATATTAAATCAGTTTTTTTAGCATCTTAGATATAAATGTCTTGATGCTCCCTGCATGAAGTCAATGAGGGTCCTAGTATATAGGCCTAAGATGTTGAAAAATATAGCAGTACTTTTGTTGCACCTACACTGACAGATGTTTCATATTCCATAGCCCCTGCACTACAGATGTGGGGTGCGATGATCACTCACCTTTCCTGTGCCTGAAGCTGCTGTTTCTTGGTTTGATACTGTTGAATGTAATGGGAAATGTGACCAGCAGACTGAAATGAATAAGTTAGGGTGGGGTGTTGAAATAATGTAAAGGTGATTGGAATGAGGAATTAGAAACAAAAAAGAAGATGGGAAGAGAAAATACATTAGTATTATAACAGAATTATTTCAAAAGTAATATTAGTTATTATCCTATAACACAATATATATTCACTATAGAAAGCTAGCTTATAGGCATGACCCCCCAAATTCAGCCCAATTGTGCATTTTCCTTTATATCATTAGCATTAAGCTGCACCTTATTGCTTGTTCTAAAACCACTTGAATCTGGGGTGTGACTGCACTCCGTTCTGTATCCAACCACATATTTGTGGACAATTTGTTATTTATCTTCAAGAAGTACTTTTCAAATGCATTCAGACCCTTGTACAATGTTCATTTAAATAAATCTAACCACAAATCCAAACAGAGCAGATATTTTTGTGAATTTATAAAGGTATTTCCTACTCCGCTTCATATCTTCTATTCACACCACTGCCTAATTGCCAGGGATGGTGATTCTCTAAACAAAAAAATTAATATTTTAAATACCACACTATATCTATGTAACTGTATCACACTAATGCTCACCCACCCATCAAGAATATACTTTTCAAGGAATAATGAATTCATAAACATAAGCAATAGCTTTTTCTCACCCTATTGCAAATGTGCTGGTGACGGTCTGAGCATGAGGTGTATGCTGTTTTTTGTGCCAGCTGCACTTCCTTCTGTAAACTAAAGAAAGGTAAGGGTTTGTTAATAAGTTAGCAAAAAATTTGCTAAATTGCAGTTCTCAGAATCCACCCAAGATATAAGAGTAGCACAGGTTGCCAATACAGTACAAGTGTCCTCTTGTGTGTGTGTGTGTGTGTCAGCTCTGATATTTTGATATACAGAAGAGCCATGAATATCCTGTAAATTATTTCCTTATAAACAATGCTTAAAGGAACAGTTCAGTGTGAAAATAAAAACTGTAAATAGGCTGTGCAAAATAAAAAATGTTTCTAATATAGTTAGTTAGCCAAAAATGTAAACTATAAAGGCTAGAGTGAACAGATGTCTAATAAAACAGCCAGAATCCAACTTCCTGCTTTTCAGCTCTATAACTCTGAGTTAGTCAGCGACTTGAAGGGGGGCCACATGGTACATTTCTGTTCAGTGAGTTTGTAATTTATCCTCCGCATTCAGCTCAGATTCAAAAGCAACAGATATGACCCATGTGCCCCATCCTCAAGTCTCTGATTGGTTACTGCCTGGTAACCAGTCAGTGGAAACCAAGAGAGCTGAAAAGCAGGAAGTAGTGTTCTGACTGATATGTTCGACATCAAATCACTAAGAAAAGGCACACTGGCACACAAGTTGTGGATGCAGGTGAACACCTTGCAGTATTTTATATTCACCGGAAGTGCTGCACTTCCGGTGAATAAAAAATACTGCAAGGTGTTCACCTGAATCCACAACTTGTGTGCCAGTGTGCCTTTTCTTAGTATCAGATTTGAGGTTGCCGATTACCTCTATCACTGTGCACCAAGGGAATCTGGAATTATCTCCACAGACAGGTGTGCGTGAGCAATCACTACTTTGTATCGACATCAAATCACTACAGCTTTTATACATTACATTTTTGCCTAACTAACTATCAGAAATATTTTTTATTTTGCACAGCCTGTCTATTTACCCAGTTTTTATTTTTACACTGAACAATTCCTTTATTGATGCCATCAATTATAGTCAGAGCTTCCAACATTTTGGAAATAGAAAGAGGTACAAAAAGATTTTCCGCAAGGCAAATTTTTTTGATCATGCCCATTTTGTGGTGACACCCCCTAATTACCATGTTCATTTTACAAAATATAGCAGGTTATGAAAGTTTGAACACATTTCTGTGGTTTAAATGTGTTATTACAGTTTTGCTAATGAAGAATTGCCCTTTAAACTGCAAGTCAGTTTACTCAAGAGACCTGCTTATCATACATTGTTACAATTATTCCTTTGCTTATCTTAAATTGTTACAAATGTGTCTACCACACCTACCACATATTCTGGGCTCTCTGCCAAAAGCCAATTAAGCTTTAGAAACATTGTATCCTTTTCTGGCTGTCAGTGCAGGACATCAAAGAGAAAGTCCGTACATTTCAGTAACAGTAACAATATGGGACTACGGGTTGAGCTGTCAAAATCGTGACTGTCCCGCGAAAAACAGGACAGTTGGGAGGTATGGCTTAGTGATGTCATTTCTGTCACATGACTCACTAAAACCTGTGTTATAATAAATAAAGTAACCCTTTGGCAAAATATTAGGACATTAGAAGTCATCTCGGCATTCCATGACCTGTATATGGTCATCAAACTCCTTATATTTTACAAGAGGGGGTACTTTATTCACTATATAATCCACAGCTAAGTGTCTAAAGTGTACTAAAACAGCATTTTCTAAAAAAAATTATTCACCTTTGTATGGGCACTTTTTATACTTTTTTTAATTTAAAAATGTTCCTATTGTGTATTTTATTCTATTATTAGCAAAGCTTTTATGTCATCTCTTTTAAATTGGTGTCTCACCTTTATTGTGTGTGTGTTCTCCTAATTTATACTGATTTTGATGTCAACCTAACAGAACAGGTTACAAGTAGTAGAAGCCAGCATGAAGCATACAATGTGGCACCCTGTCAGTAGCACACTATCCAAAATATGTAGTAAAAGGCATTACATTTTGCCCAGGTGAAGTGACCCATAGCAACAAATAATGTTTGCTTTTAAACAGGTGACCAGCAAATGATCCCTGCTGATATGTGATTAAACCTGTAGCAAACTTTGCAGCTTTTATTACATTTCCCATATTGGCTCATGATTAAACCAGTTGCTTGTCTCTCTTCACCATTTCCATAAATCTCTAGACAGGGTTAATGTACACCAAAACGTCTTGGGGTGATTTTGAGAAACTAACGGTGGTTATGGGTTCAGTGTATCAGTGAGAAAAGGGGGAGGAATCTGCCCAGACAATTGTGGGTCAGAGATACATCTAGTGATCTGATTAATTGTGCGAGTATTCTCTTCCATCTTAACTGTGAATGCTGTTCCTCTGCCTCTTGATCTTAACAAGCAAGATCTCTCTGTCTTATAATAAGAGCATGGTAGTACCTGATAAGCAGACTCACCGATACCAGCATAGTCCAACAACAAGTATTCCTGAGACCCCAGTTAGGCTGCAGATTACAATCAGAGCTGTGTATAAAAAAAATACAATATACTGATAAATGTTGCATATATTGCACACTGTTAGGTGTGTATGTGTATATTCTGTCTAAAGTATAATTTCTCATTGATTTAACAAGTCTCATTTGAAATTGTGATAATGTATCTGTAATAACAGTGAGATGTTTACTATAACAAAATAAAGTATAGTGGATGTCTAAAAGGAAACTACAATGGAATTTTTTTTTAAAAAAAAACTAAGGTTCAATACATGGAAAGAAGAAACATTCTAAATGTAATCTGTCACTTTATGTTCACTGTCAGTTAGCTCTAATACACTATTGGTCTGTGATCCCTTTCCATAGATGATGTATTTGAGTTGGCTTTAAAAAAAACAAAAATAACTGCAATAAATAAAAAGCAATGGGACATTATTTACTTAGTGAAAGGCTCTTGTTGACAGACTTGTTTCTCCGATTAACGTTTGCATTTTTTTCACGTGCAGGAGAAGTTGTAGAAGTAAATTTCCTGGTATCCATCATAGTGGAATTTTTGCGAAATACAGGTTGTAAGGAGGGAGATGTAAAAATGGGTGCAGCAGGGTTAACTGTGGTACTAGGAGCTGCAAGACCGGCTTTGAGAAACAAAAATAAGAAATTAATAGATTGTGAGTTAAAATCAGCATAGCTGAAAACACAAAAAAGCAGCGTTTCGTCATCTTTTACACATTCACACACAGGTATGACATTGACATACTCCATAGGCACAAAACAAGGAGTGACAGTACTAGCCTTGCCTCCATAGACCATTACTATATAGACTTTTAGTGCCAGAAAAGCAATGTAAAGATTAGCAGATTGGACTGTTGGTTTTCCCTACTGTTGATACTGCATAGCTGGATTCCTGGATCCGTATTTATACTGTGAATCTCATGAGAAGTGTTCACATATATTTTAAACATATGTTGCATGTACGTCAAAACTATAGTGCTAAGTAGCATACCTTCATTCATAGAGTTCAACATGTTTTGCAGAAAGTCAATTATTGCATCAGGTCCATTAAACTTTGACCTGTTTCCTAGAAAGACAGGAAGAGTAAACCAAAACATTGTGAATTAGGTGTATACTGTCCCTTTAATTTACCCAGCACTTTGTTTGTTCCACTGCAATGATATTATTTGATTCCAGCAATTTATGCATAATGGGACAGATTCAGTACAATAAGGAAAAGTATCTTATTTGAAACCCCTATGAAGGGTATACCTTTTAATATACATTTTCCACTTGCTGTCTCCATGTATGGAGACCTACAAGGGCCACAGTCATAGCCACCAGGAGTGCACATCTCTCTCTTCTTCAGGATACATGTGATTTTAGGTGGGCAGTGTCCTTCCACCACTGCAAAAAGAAAATAAATATTTTGTTAGTAAACTCCATGAAGTGACAACCTTTATTGGATTCTGTTAAATGGTCCTAATCATGTAGCATGCATGAAATAAACAATTAATTTAATAATTCATTCTTTAATATACAAAGCACCTTCTGAAGGTATTAAAAAAATTCAGTGTAAAAATAAAAACTGGGTAAATGGATAGGCTGTGCAAAATAAAAAATGTTTGTAATTAGGCAAAAATGTAATCTATAAATGCTGGATGTCGCAGAACAGAATAGAACACAACTTCCTGCTTTTCAGCTCTCTTGGTTTCCACTGACTTGTTACCCTGGTGACCAAGCAGTAACCAATCAGTGACTTAAGGGGGGGGGGGGCATGTGGGTCATAACTGTTGCTTTTGAATCTGAGCTGAATGCTGAGGATCAATTGCAAACTCACTGTACATATATGTCCCATGTGGTCCCCCTTCAAGTCGCTGACGAACTCAACAGGGCCGGGCCAAGGTATTTTGGCACCCTAGGCAAGGTCTTCAATGAGTGCCCCCCCACCCGGTCCTGCATTACCATTTCCCACCATACCATTCATATTGTCTCCTGTACCTGTGCCAGCAGCCATTGTGATGCCTCATGTACCTGTGCCAACACCTATCATATTGTGCCCATTTGTACCTGTGCCAACGGTATTCAATTCCTCAGATTGCTCCCAATCTGTACCTGTGCCAGCATAAGCCAAAACATCCATCATATTGTTCCCCCCCAATCTGTACCTTTGCCAGCGGCAGCCAAAAAAAACCAAACTTGTACCTGTGCCAGCAGGAACCAAAAATCCATCATATTGCCCAAAACATCTGTGTTCCGGTTCCAACAGCCACCATATTGTTCCATGTACCTAGGCCAGCAGCAGCCAATTCCTCATATTGCCCCCAATCTGTACCTGTGCCAGCAGCAGCCAAAATATCCACAAAATTGCCCCCAAATATGTATCTGTGCCAGCAGCAGCCAATCCCTCATATTGCCCCCAATCTGTACCTGTGCCAGCAGCAGCCAAAATATCCACAAAATTGCCCCCAAATATGTATCTGTGCCAGCAGCAGCCAATCCCTCATATTGCCCCCAATCTGTACCTGTACCAGCAGCAGCCAAAATCCATCATATTGCCCGATATCTGTTTACCTGTGCAAGTAGCAACCAAGATATTGCCCACAAATATGTACCTGTGCCAGCAGCTGCCAGAGGGAGGTGGGAAGTGCTTCTGCACGCAGTACGACTCACGGGCAAGAACAGGCAGTTTATAAAATGAAAAACAACTATTAAATTATTACTATTAAAAGAGCGCCCCCACCCATGATGGCGCCCTAGGCGGGCGCCTACTCTGCCTACCCCTAGTTCCAGCCCTGGAACTCAGAGTTAGAGATCTGAAAAGCAGGACGTAGTGTTCTGTTCTGTTATGTTACACATCCACTCACTCCAGTCTTTATACATTACATTTTTGCCTAACTATATTAGAAACATTATTTATTTTGCACAGCCTATCTATTTACCCAAGTTTTATTTTTACACTGAACTGTTCCTTTAAAGGAATTGTTCAGTGTAAAAATAAAAACTGAGTAAATAGGCTGTGCAAAATAAAACATGTTTCTAATATAGTTAGTTAGCCAATGTATAAAGGCTGGAGTGATTTGATGTATAACGTCAGTCAGAACACTACTTCCTGCTTTTCAGCTCTGTTGGTTTACACTGACTGGTTACCCTGGCTACCAGGCAGTAACCAATCAGAGACTTAAGGGGGGGGGCACATGGGTCATTTCTGCATTTATAAAGGTAATCTATAAATGCTGGATGCCGCAGAACAGAATAGAACACAACTTCCTGCTTTTCAGCTCTCTTGGTTTCCACTGGCTTGTTACCCTGGTGACCAAGCAGTAACCAATCAGTGACTTGAGGGGGGGGCACGTGGGTCATAACTGTTGCTTTTGAATCTGAGCTGAATGCTGAGGATCAATTACAAACTCACTGAACAGATATGTACCATGAAGCCCCTCCTTCAAGTCGCTGACTAACTCAGTTATAGAGCTGAAAAGCAGGAAGTAGTGTTCTGGCTATTATGTTAAACATCAAATCACTCCAGCCTTTATACATCACATTTTTGGCTAACTAACTATATTAGAAACATTTTTTATTTTGCACAGCCTATCTATTTACACAGTTTTTATTTTCACACTGAACTATTCCTTTAAGAACAATGTTATAATTCCCTAATATGAAACACATGTAGGTCTGGTCTACATCAATGGTTTGTGACTAACTGTAGTGTGCAAGGAATAATCTGAAATTGATTTGTTTTCAGGTTGCACTGACTTGCATATGTGAAAAAGGATTCTGTTCAAAACAGTCTAAACCTGTACAGGTATGGAACCTGCTACCCAGAATGCTCAAGAGCTGGGGTTTTCCAGATAAGGTGTCTTTCCGTAATTTGGATCTCCACACCTTAAGAATACTAAAAAATAATCGAAACATTAATTAAATCTAACAGGATTGTTTTGTCTCCACAATTATGATGAATTACATTTTAGGATCGATTACAAGGTACTGCTATATTATTACAGAGAAAAATAAAATTATTTTTAAAAATTTGAATTATTGTATTAAAATGTAATCTATGGGAGATGGCCTTCCCATAATTCATAACTTTCTGGATAACTAAATTCCGGATAATGGATCCCATATCTGTACTACGTAAACAAGCTCTAAAATAACTGTACCCAAGGGTTAAAATTAAAGGATCACATTAATAGAAACATTTTCTTTGGCCTAACCTTAAATTTATATTGTTTCATAGAGTATTTTAAGGCCCATCAAAACCAGGATTTCTAAACTGATCCCAGCTGGACATTTGTGTCCACATAAGCCAAAGTAGTGTCTTGTTTCCTTGTATCACATGCCAGTACAGACTGATGCTGAGAGCATTTCTTGGTAAGTCCATTACATTATTATTATTAACATGTATTTATATAGAACCAACATATAGCTTAGCACTGTAAAGTAAATGTGATTATACAACTACATCACATGAATTACATATATAGAATATATGGAGTAACAAACATCACAATCAATACAGGTACAAAAAGGTGAGGAAAGCCCTATGCATAGGCATACAGTCTAAAGGGAAGGGTGTAATACACTAGGTGTGGGAGTGGGCAAGATCGAATTAAGTGGGTGAGAAATGTTGTACTGTATGTGGTGTTGCGTTTGGTAGTTAAGCAGAGTGAGGGTAGGCTTCTCGAAAGAAGTGCGTTTTCAGAGATTTTTTGAAAGCAGAAAGGTTGGGAGAAAGTCGGACAGACCGTGGTAGAGCGTTCCAGAGGAGGGGTGCAGCCCTTGCAAAGTCTTGAATGCGAGCATGTGAGGAGGTAATGAGAGAAGAGTTGAGTAGCAGGTCAGTAGAGGAGCGTAGTAAGCGAGTGGGTGAGTATATAGAGATGAGTTCAGAGATGTAGGGTGGGGCAGAGTTATGAAGTGCTTTGAAAGTCAGTGTCATTAATTTGAATTTGATTCTGAAAGGTAACGGAAGCCAGTGCAGGGATTGACAGAATGGCGACACAGAGGAGGAGCGGTTGCTGAGGTGTATGAGCCTCACAGCAGGTGACAGTCTCTGGAGGGGGAGGCCAATTAAAAGAGTGTTACAGTAGTCTAGACGCGATATGATGAGAGAGTGAATAAGAATTTTGGCAGCGTCTTGGGTGATAAATGATCGTATTTTGGATATGTTCCTTAGGTGGAAGTGACATGATTTAATAAGTGACTGGATATGAGGAGTGAATGACATGGCAGAATCTAGGATAACCCCAAGACACCGGGCCTGGGAAGAGGGGGTGATAGTGGAATTGTTAACTATGATGGATACTTCGGGGATGCTACTGGTGTTAGTTGGAGGAAAGAGAACCATTTCAGTTTTAGAGAGGTTTAATTTAAGGTAGCGTTGTGACATCCAGGTAGAGATAGCGGACAGGCAGGAGGAGACGCGAGTTAGGAGTTCTGGGTAGAGATCAGGAGATGAGAGATAGATCTGAGTATCATCAGCATAGAGGTGGTAGTGGAAACCATACGAATTTATTAATTTGCCAAGGGAGGAAGTATAGAGGGAGAATAGTAATGG
The DNA here is from genome assembly GCA_038501925.1 of Xenopus petersii. Classification (NCBI taxonomy): domain Eukaryota; kingdom Metazoa; phylum Chordata; class Amphibia; order Anura; family Pipidae; genus Xenopus; species Xenopus petersii. The sequence continues at coordinate 72,356,540 of CM076686.1, forward strand.
TCCCAGGACAGAGCCTTGGGGAGGTAGGGGAGAAGATGATACTCCATTGTAGGAGACACTGAAGGAACGATTGGTGATGTAAGAAGAGAACCAGGACAGGGCTGTGTCACGAAGGCCAAGGGACTGGAGGAGGAGAGGGTGATCTACAGTGTCGGCTGAGAGATCAAGCAGTATTCGTAGTGAGAAATGATTGTTGGCTTTAGCGGTAAAAAGGTCATTAGTTAGTCGAGTCAGGGCACATTCCGTGGAGTGTTGTGGCTTAAAACCAGATTGTAGGGGGTCCAGCAGGTTATTGTCAGAGAGGAATGAGGTTAGTCGGTTGTAGACTAGGCGCTCAAGTAGTTTAGAGATGAAAGGTAGCAGAGAGATAGGTCGGAGGTTGTCAAGATTGGAGGGATCAAGAGAGGGTTTTTTCAGAATGGGGGTGACAAGAGCATGTTTTAGTTGAGAAGGAAACAGTCCAGTTGAGAGCAAAAGATTAAATAGGCGAGTTAAGGCTTTGACAAGGATTGGTATTGTGGAGAAGTTTTGAGGGAATTGGATCAAGCGGGCAGGTGGTAAGGTGAGAAGAGGCCAGAAGCTTTGAGACTTCCTCATCAGTGAATGGGGTGAAGGAGCACAGGAGAGACTGGGGAGGGTGGTGGAAGTCTAGGGGGGTTGAGTAGTGTAATGTCCCTTCTGATAGTGTCAATTTTGTTTTTGAAGTGCTCAGCAATATCTTGAGTAGAGACAGATGTGCATGGAGGGGGTGGAGAAGGGGAAAGGAGAGTGTTAAAGGTGGAGAAAAGTTGTGCTGGTTTTTTTAGAAAGGGAGTTAATGAGTAAAGTATGTTTGTTTGGCTTGGAAGTGGCTGGTGTTAAAGGAGCGCAGGGAAGATTTGTAGCTCCAAAAGTCTGATTCTGAACGGGATTTGCGCCAGCGACGCTCAAGTGCACGTGAATGTCTTTGGAGCACTTTTGTATGAGCAGTATGCCAAGGTTGAAGTGGTTTGGGTCTAGAATGTTTAGTTTTTATAGGAGCAAGCTCATTTAGGGCAGTGGTGAGAGTACTATAGTAGACAGAGGTAGCCACATTAGGACATGAGATGGCTGAGATATTAGAGTGAAGAAAGTCAAAGGAAGAAGAGAGATGTGACACGTCTACAGCTTGCAAGTCACGGTAAGTACGTGTTTGGGGAATAGCAGGGGGTGAGGAGGGAGTTAGTGAGAGTGAAATGTGAGCATATTGTGATCAGAGAGGGGAAATGGTGAGTTAGTAAAATTGGTGGTTGAACAGAGTCTGGTAAATATGGGATCCAGAGCATTACCATTGGAGTGAGAGGGGGAGTCTGAGCACAAAGATAAGCCTAGGGAGGAGGTTAGTGAGAATTTTAGAGACAGAAGAGTTGTTAATGTTGTTAATGGGTATATTAAAGTCACCTAATATGATGGATGGGATGTTAGATGAAAGAAAGTAAGGAAGCCAAGCAGCAAAGTTGTCCAGAAATTGTGCAGTTGGTCCTGGTGGTCGATATTTAACAGCAATGCAAAGTGAAACAGGAGAAAAGAGCCTAATGCAGTGAGCCTCAAATGAGGAGAATGATAAAGAGGGAACAGGTGGAAGGACTTTATAAGTACAGCGGGGAGAGAAGCAAACCTACCCCACCTCCAGGTCTGTTACCAGGTCTGGGAGTATGAGTAAGGTGTAGGCCCCCATAGGACAGGGCAGCAGGTGAGACGGTGTCAATTAGAGATAGCCAGCTTTCAGTAAGTGCGAGTAGGTTAAAGGAATTTGCAATGAAATGGTCGTGTATAGCGGTGAGCTTGTTGCAAACAGATCTGGCATTCCAGAGAGCACATGAATGATTAACTGGGTTTTTGGGTATAGGAGTAAGTGTTATGTACTGTTTGAGTTTGCTCTGGAGAGAAGGAGGTCTTGGCCGTGATATAACTGGGATGGGGTAAGGGCCAGGGTTTGGGGAAATGTCCCCAGCTGCCAGCAATAGAAAGGAAAGATAGACTAAGTGAGAGTGGGATTTATAAATCCTTAGTTTGTATGAAAAAGAGGCGTTTTGTGGAATAGCTGAACAGAGTACTTTATAAACTTCATGTGTGGAGAGGGAAGGAGAGGAGAGTAGAGAGGCTGAGATTTGTATAGAACTGGGATTTGATGGTGGAGGTAGTGAAAAATGTTTTATGAAGCATGAGAGTGAAAGGAGGAGAAATGCAGGATAAAGCATGTTTGGAGTAAGACGTTACAAACTAGCAGGTACAAGCAAATCTGTTTTCTTCTTATCCCAGATGGTTCACTGTTGATTGCAGGGGAATCCGGTTCCTTTTGCCTTGGTCAACTGCCTTGTTTAACTGTCATTTCTAAGCACTTAGGAAATGTTAGCACTCGTGCCATGCCCCAGACACGAGTGCCATTCCCAATACTGGGTCTGAATTTATATGTAGCTGATTGGGAAAACCAGAGCCTAATTAATCAATTAATCAATTAAATAGCTAGCAAAGGGCAGAGTTTTACAGACACCAGAACCAGGTTTGGGGCTATAAAAATATCTCTTGTTCACGGAGGAGTGGACACAGATGTGTGCTTTAGATATTTATCAAAGAACTAAAGTAGAATAGGCCTGACAGACAAAAGTTATTGGGGTTAACAAATACAAGTAGGGATATAGCAGAATTACCAGAATAAACCGTTGCAGTATGTGGATATTAATTTCATTCTATAAACATTTTTTTAGTGTTTAGGAAAATTGTTCAAAAGTGTATTGGAAGGGATGAGAAAAGGGATAGTAATGATATATTTATTCCATAGCAATGTTATAAAGACTATCCTACTAAATCCCAGGAATATATCACAGTGCCCCTTAGAAAGATTTAGCGGTGTTATTCCTATTGTTAGGAACCTCTGGTGGTACCTCTGATGTGTATCCAACCACTTTAAAGAAAGCATTGCATGAGTTTTACACTCCTTTAATGATTTTTAATATTATTACTATTCATCAAAGCTATAAATGAATCAAAAAATATTTTATACATGTGCAACAAAGTTCAAGAATCTCACTTTGTGGCTGGATAGGAAGTGCAAGAAAGTGACAGCAGCTGGTGTGATTGGGGCCACGGAAGTATTAGTCTAGTATTGGGGCTGGCTCTCCCTTTTCACCAACTGGAGCAGTTAAGATGTCTTACCCTTCCCGGAAGAAATTGGTTGGTGTCATTAGTAGGAATGTCAGAGTTTTTGTGTTTGTTTTAATCATTGTTTCTTTTTTTGAAAGGATGCTGGTTGCTACAGTGGGCAGAGCTCTGGGTCATGCAAAATAGTGACAAATGTTTTCAAAGCAGAATGTAAGATGGATAAGAAAGGGTATGAAAAGAAAAATAAGCAATAAACTGTAAGCCTCAAAATCATAATATTTTTGATGGCCAGAGTCAGTGACTGCAACAACCAAAAAGAGCTTGACCCAAAACTGCTAATATCTTAAAAACGAATGTATATAACAAAAGTGCTCAGAGAAGCACTCTGAGTTAGTTGACATATTTTAATTTTTTGCTTTCTGATCCCCTTAACTAATGTACAGTATATTGGAAATTGTACTGTACATTTTCATTATGCAAAATAATATTTGGGTGCAGTTCCCCTTTAATAAATAAACCCCATTAACCTAAACAATACACAGTCTAAAGGTCTATGTGCATCTATGTATGTATTCTGAGAAGAAAGATGAAATTAGTGGATCCATAAGAGGTTATTTTTGTACAAAGTCGTATTGGGGACAGCTGGCTTAGCAACAGATGACAGTTTACATTTCTGAAAACTTTTGCAGAAAATAAAGTTAGAAATCAATGTATATGACTAATTATCTATATTAAACATAAATTAAAACACAGGATATATTCATTAAAATAATTTGCTTTGACCTTTTCATTTAGGGTTGATTTATCCCAGTAAAGGAAGGTATTGAGTGTCCATGGCAACAGAGTCAGAGTCTGGGAAGCAGGAACACAGAGCAAAGTACGTCAGAGGCGTGAAAGGGAGAGAAGAGGGAGAAAGGAGAGGGATGCAGAAAGAGAGAGAGAGAAAGCAGACTAGCACTCCCAAACAGTTAAAATAAAAAAAGAATAACACTTACCAGTTACTGTCAAAATAAGGAGCAGTATGTAAAGTTCGTAGCCTCCCATCTCACTGGCAGATGTACTAACTCACTGAGGCACCTCACTACCACTCACTTTACACTAGCAATTTTTACAATCACCAACAAATTAATACTTTCCAGAAAGGAAACCCCAGCACATATGAGAAACAAGCAGGTTTAAAGGATAAATTAAACAGTCACGTTAATGCTGCATATACACACACACTGAAACACTTTAAAGTAACACAATAAAGGAAAACTAAACACTTATATACACTTATACAGCTATCTCTAGCTGAATGCTATAGTTATGCAGCCTTCAAAAACACTAAATAGCCAAAACACTATTTCAACAGTGACAAACACACACAAATATGCCAGTATACAAAGGTTATTTATATACGTTGGTGGGCAGCAACAATGAGATGAAAGCTCACCAACATGTTAGGGCTATTTAAACAATTATATTGAAAAAATTTAAACGCACAACTGTACACAACAACAACACGCTAACAGACTGAATCACACACAAACACTGCACTATGCAGTAACACTATAACAAAAACAATTATTTACCCATGTACACAAAAATGCACAGAATGGTATTCCATGCAGAGAAACAGAACTGCACCCTACGCATCCCTGCAATATTAACATATATCCATAGCGACAAAGCTGTATACATGTACATGCGCAATCACAAGCAGGCACAATTTGCTTTAAACTGAAATGACACAGACTGATCTCACCAATTAAATATTTGCAAATCAATTGTCACTGCCTGTTAGCACAATTATATGTATGAGAGATTTAGCCATAAAATAATACAGTATTAGGGACTACCTATTCACTACAAAGAATCATCTGCACAGTTAATTGTGCTTCAAATACATCTTTTCTAATATATCTAATATGGCATAGAGAATTATATGCAGGATTACCAAAAAACAAGATTTTTTTCAACTGTACAGTTCTATTCAAATTGAAAAAGAAAAAAATGGACAAGAACACAAGCAAACTGTGTTGTTTCCAGACAGACCCAGGACACCAACGTATGGAATTGTCTCTTTTGTGCTAATGTTTCCCTTTCCTTGAAGTATTTCAAATCTCTTCTCCCCCCATTAGAGACCTTCTTTTCTCCATTGCCCCCTCTCCAACCCTTTCCCCTACTCTGCCTGTACTCCTCTTCTGCTTCTTCTTCACTGCTTTTCTTGCCCTGCCTTCATAATCTCATTGCCTACTGTTGTCATCTCCTCTATCTTCTTTCTCTGTCGGAATCCAAGTAAGATGTGAGTGTGCTTGCTTGTTACAGACACTGCGCATTGATATTACTTTATGAATGGAGCAATGTGTGGGAGGGGGTAGGAGTATGTGTGTGGAGAACTGAGTCATCCAGAAGAAGGAGCCAATAAGGATAGAGTAGAGTCAAAACAATAAATTAGAAATATCAACAGAGAGAGAGAGAGCGAGAGAGGAGGATGCCAATGCTTCAAGCAATAAACAATGGAGGTGATGTGGCAATAATAATAATTGTAATAAAGTTTATTTTGTGTGGAACTCTAAAATTAAATGGAAGGACATGAATGTATCAGAACTAGGTGTCTCTGGCAAGAGGAATTTTGAACTTTTAGAATTAACACCAGTAAATGAATAATTGCAGACATCTGAATATATGTTTTAGTATTTTTTAAAAGAAGACCCACCTATCCTGTTAAGCAAACTACTTCTTTAAACTTCTTTTGTCCTCAAACCCTGCTAGCACGAAAGAATTATATGGTTCTAAACTAAAACTTAAACAGCAGATTATTTATATCGTAGTAAGTGACCTATCAAGGAATCTAAATTGGCACATACACATGAGTAAATATAACCCTTTTTCATATTTTAGCTTTAGTCTCCATTTTGCAGTGTTCTATATGTCACTCACTGATCACCTGACAGAACACAGGTCTAAAGTATTGATGTGCCAGTTGAAAATTCCACAGCCAACCTGCAATAACATCACCCTCATTCAATCTGGGTCGCCATGCTAATTTATATAATTGTGACCTCTGATGTCATCAGAGGGGTGGGGCAAGTGCAAGTATACATAATCAAGCCCCATCCCTTAACTTGTACGGCTTGGCGCAGAGAGGTCATGCTGGATGGCTGCAAATTAAGCCCCCCACCCTATCTTACATAGCGTATATGTGTACCCTTGGTCTTTGTGTAAGTACAGTGCTTCATGCAAACCAAAGGGATGGACTTTAGTATGCCAATGTTTCAGTGGTAAAATTAGTGATTCATGTGATAATCAAATGGCACACAATATTAGAAAAATCACCAAAAAGCTTGATTTAAATGTTATATATAAGACCTGCAATGTTCGTGGGTATAGCTTTAGTTGAAGTCTTTATTAGAGAACAATCAGCCATTGTGCAAATTCTAGTTGTTAGCTGTTTGAATGTTAGACAGTTCGACCTTGCAGATTTAGTTGCTTGCACAGCAACAGTGCGGTTGCTAAAGGAAGAAGAGGCTGCAGTAGTTAACCCTAGCTTAGCTTCATCATCATCATCATCATCATCATCATTTATTTATATAGCGCTGTCAAGATACGCAGTGCTTTACTGCAGTTATAGCAAACAGGGAATAAATGGTGGATAGCAGACAAGGATTACAGAGTACAATAGGGTTTACAAACTAAAAGGTTAGGGTACAATTGAGACATTAGGATTGTATAAACAATTTGTCATTTTTGATACAGCAATGATTAATTAAGGTACATCGAATAGGCCTCTTTAAACAGATGGGTCTTTAAAGAGCGCTTGAAAGTTTGGAAGGAAGGGGAAAGTCTGACAGCTTGTGGCAGAGAGTTCCAGAGAAAAGCAGAAGCCCGAGAGAAGTCTTGTAGACGAGAATGGGCAGAAGTCACCAGAGGAGAAGTGAGGCGAAGATCAGAAGCAGAGCGTAGGTTTCGTGAAGGAGTGTATTTGGAGATTAGAGATGAAATATAGGGAGGGGTTTCTTTATTAAGGGCCTTGAATGTGAGTGTAAGTAATTTGAATTTGATTCTAGATGAGATTGGGAGCCAGTGAAGGGACATGCATATGGGAGCAGCTGATGTTGAGCGGCGAGCTAGATGAATGAGTCTAGCGGCCGCGTTTAGAATAGATTGGAGTTGTGAAAGGTGACTTGTTGGAATACCTGTGAGGAGTAAGTTGCAGTAATCAAGGCGGGAGATGATGAGAGACTGAATCAGTGTTTTAGTTGATTCTGAACTGAGATAGGGTCGTATTCGAGCAATGTTGCGCAGTTGAATACGGCAAGATTTTGCAAGAGTTTGAATGTGTGGTGAAAAAGATAGATGAGAGTCTAAGATGACTCCTAGGCAGCGTGCCTGTGTGGTGGAATGAAAGGTGGTGTTGTTTACGGTGAGTGATATCTGAGGGACAGGGGAAGATCTTGGAGGAAATATGATGTTTTGTTTAGCTTCAATGTAAAAAAGGCTTTACATTAAATCAAGCACAAAAGCCAGGATGTGAATCTCACGTCACCGTGCCACACTGTGTGGGAGCAAATATTGTACATTTCATGACCATCTCAAGATTTCTAATGTTCAAAAGAGGTTATGTGATATTGGCAAAGCTTGCTAAAGTGCGTATCACCTGTAGAAACCAATCAGCAGGTAGTATGTAAACATTGTGGATATGTTGTTTTAATGGAATTGTGGTAGAAACAGTCAGTTGACAATTCCGTGGATATGTTGTTTTGTGGTAGAAACAGGCAGTTGACAAGATCAATACTTCAGTGCAAGTATTGGGACATAAACTTTTCTGCAGAATCACACAACAGAAATTGCTGTAATTCAAAATGCTATTATTAGTATAAATGTATTACCTTAAAAAGGAAAGGTAAAAGTGTCAAGGACCACCCTCTGTGGGTTAAATAAGGAAGTTTATAGGAATGAAGAGGAAAGCATTTAAAAACTACATGGGACAGGCACTTTTAAAAAAAAAAATACTACAAGTGTTCACAAACACACAAGAGTCAGGTAGGCAAAGATGACAATGATGAAATGATTGCATCATATGCAAGGACTAATCACATTTTTTTCAAAGTAATTCATAGTCAATAGGATGCAGGTTGTGACTGTGTCTCCATTGAAAAATGGAAATAATTTGGTTATAAAGGAATCAATAAAAAGCAATGAAGCTTAACTAGTTATTTTCTTTAGTACAGTGTATATACCAAGAGGAGTCAATAGTTTCACTCAGTAGGGGCACAGAGTCAATAGCCAACACAAATGTGTTTTCTCAAAGTGAACAAGGTAACAGGTGGAATACTGGCACACAAGGAGTGTAGTTGCAGGGCAAGCCCTTGCAAAACATTTTACTACGGAAGTGCAACGTTTCGGGGCTCCGCCCCTTTGTCAAGCATAGTGGATCAAAGTGTGAGGATACATTTAATGGGAGACGAATTAAAGTGATTGGAAACAATTAGTAATTTCCAACAGATATGTTAATCGCACTTGAGTCCAACATTATAAGTTCAAAGTATAGACAGAATTGGTATATATTACGTTATATTAGTAATTTCCAACAGATATGTTAATCGTAACGATTAACATATCTGTTTTAAATTAGTAATATAACGTAATATATACCAATTCTGTCTATACTTTGAACTAATAATGTTGGACTCAAGTGGATTGAAATTTTTGAAAAATTTGTTTTGGAACTTTACTTTTTGAAAAAAAAATTTTGGAACTTTACTTTTTGAAAAATTGTTATCACTATTTTTTCAAGACACGAGTCTGTGGAATTTGGGGTTACACTGTAACTGTAATATTTATTATTGTAACTGTTTCTATGTTAATAATATACAACATGTCATTGCTTGCGATTTAGTGGTTGAACACTAGATAGCATTGTATTTATTTGTATATAAGCAATGTAGGGATCTATGGTGGGTTGTCACTTGAGGAAGGGCAGTTGTTCCTATGGAACACTAAAAAAAATTTGGGAATACCCCATATTTGTTTAAGGTGTTGGCTTTTAATTTTTTGCTATTCTCTCGGGCTGTTACACATCCTCATCATGGCTCTAAACACAAATTAAAAGGGTTTCTTACATGTGACAGTTGTGACATCATTTACTGTATTAAATGTCCATGCGGCCTAGCCTATGTGGGGCAAACTACTCAACCCATTAAGATTAGACTTATTGAACATAAATCCACAATACGGAATTACCAGCCCCCTGTGATACCTTTGAATACTGAGGTAAAATCCAAAATTGATTCAGGGAAGTATAAAAAAGAAACTATGCTAGCCAAATATTTACACATAGACATCAAGTGGCACAAATCCGATGGCAGATCCTGGAAAAAATAACAACCAGACAGGGTCAGGATAAAAAGCATTTATTACATCACAGGGAGTGTTATTGGATTTGGCTTTTACATACCAGATACCTTAAGGGCTTAAACTAAGAATTTAATATGGCTTGTGTTTTATAGACAATCATTTTTTTTTTGTTCTATCAACAAGTGCTTTCTTCCTTTACAGATAAGAACATAATCTTTGACTAAACCACAGGGACAGGTATTTTCTCCCTTCTATATGTAGGAAATGTAAAGTTTGGTGATACCTTTTACATCTCAAAACTATATGTAGGGTAAGAGTAACTTTTTAATCTTTTTTGTATCCATATTTCAATGTAACTATTTATGTGTCTTTTAAGTAATCTTGTTCAATTGTAACATATTTGTCTTCCACTATCTGGGACTACAACACTGTATCAACTTGCTGAGTGAATCACAGTTTGCTATCATGAATTTATGAACTATTTTTTTTAAATTAATTCCTACAACTTAAAGCTATGAAATCTATCTTGGAATTGATGGAATTTTGTATTATATGAATTTTTGTATGAATTTTTCACAATGTAGGTGGTTGCCGTATCCTCCAAACACAGTTTAAGACGAAGAGTGTGTGAGCGTTTACCTGTTACATAGAGGTGGAATACACCATGGGATACTTAGAGAGCTTGGTTCAGTTTTAGCCAGGCTGCTTTTTCTGATTTTCCCAGACTCATTTTTATACAGTATAGTAACTATGAATGGAAGAAAAACTGATATTCTTATATTTAAAATAAATTGATCAAAAACTCAGCCTGCCAGTTACAGACCTGTATTCATTATGAGTAGTAGTTGGCATGGTTTTATGAAGGACAGATTGTGTCAAAGTAAGTAGAAACTTAGACAGTGGGGTCACAGTAGATTTGATATAGTGTTGCATTAACAGCTGCTTTCTTAGCTAAGGTCTGTTGGACTTGGTGATGTTGTTTGCACACAAATAGGAAACTGGCAATAGGATCAGTACAGAGGGTGGTTCTCAGTGATACATTCTCTACTTGGAGTAGGGTTCTTGGTGGGGCACTGTAGGGTTCTTTATTCAGTGTCTGGCTGTGGTGTCTGGGGCCCACTGGGCTGTTACCTCAGGTGCCCTGCACCAAAGTCACTAAGTCAACCTGCCAACCTACAGTCCATAACCCATAGAGCTTACAATCTAAGAACCAGCACAGCTTTGTAGCTATTGCGAATGATTACATATGATATCACCATCAGGGCAAGACTGGGGGTACTGCAGTCAGGGGGGCAGTGACAGAGGGTGACTCTGAGATGGAAAAGCACAATTAGCAGGTCACAAAAGGGACTGGGTCAGGCATGATTTGGATGGATTGAGTGTGGAAATGTGTCATATTTAGGGAGTTGTTTGGATAGATAAGGGGCATAGGCTTACAGGGAGTGGTCAGGTCAAAATGAGCTTGGCTTAAAAAGAGAGGGTGAAGATTAATCATAATTGGGGAGTGGATGGGGTTGGGGTGGACCAAGCACATGTCTATGCATGCAAATTTATTTTTCTCCCTCGGGAAGGAACTGCTAACATAGAAATTATGTCAATTGCCCTGATCACATGGGATGTGATAGATACTAATTATTCACATTAGCTCCACAAGAGTGTTGATTCTTCATCTGGGAGGTTGGGAAGAGATAGAGAGAGCTACGAGAGAGTATAATGTACACTTACTGTAATTTATAAGGCTAATGGAAGTAACCAAGGAGTTTAGTGACCATACTAAAGCATAAGGCTTGTGGAAGGTGACTTTGTTAAAGCAGAGCTCCCTCCTTGTGTTACCACTGATGGAGTTACCTTCTGATACACTGCTAATGGGGCTGTATATGCATTTGTTCAACAAGAGCACAATAAAGGACTTGTTTTAAAATTACTTCTGCATAGTCTTTCAATTTAAAAAAAAAAAAACATATATCCTGTTCTGTATAACATGCAGTCTGTGCCAACTTACATGTATACTGCCAATAGGGTTAAATACCTTCTTAAATTAAAGAACTTCTCCTTCTCACACAGTTGTTGGCAAGAACCAGGCAGTTGAAAAGTCACAATTTTTAGTTCAGTGTTTGTTCTGGTTAGTGCTTAAGAAAGAAAAAAAACATAGACAAAAAAATAAATCCAGCAAAAGCCTATAGGCAGAGTTTTCGTTGAAAAAGGGGTATAGACAGATTGTTTAATACCCAAGGTCATGTGCCTGAGGTGGCAGCTTCACAGGAGGCATATACATTTAAAATAAATACAGCTGAGAGGGGGGAAGGGGGTGTGCCCCTGTCCTACTCAATTAGCTCATGCATACAGATCGTACTGCACAATAACTTTACATGTAGGAGACAAGCAGGCAAGGAACTGTGCCTACAGCAGCACTCAGTATACTTCCCCTTTAAAACATGACACCAAACTAAAATATTGCTAGGTAACTGAATTGATTTTATATGTGTGGCAAGGGGTGTATAGCAGGCCATAAAATACGAAAAGTTCTTTATTGTATGTTGACCATTTCACCCTCTTTATCAGAAATCATGTCTAGGAACATACCTCATGGCACAAACAATATTAAATTTTTGTTTCATTATCATTGTTTAAAAGGATGTTGTGGTATGAATTTTCATGAAGTAAAATTACACAACTCCATAATGTTATTAAAACTGTTAGCATTGATCAATACCTATATAGAAGAGTGTATATGTAAGTATAGTAGGGTTGCCACCTCATCCCTTTAAATTTAAAACCAAACACATATGGAAAACACAGCCTGCATGCATGCAGTATCCACCAATTGCATATAGATTGCACTATAAATACATACAGTGCAAACTCACAAAGCATTATTTGGCATAGCATGTTTTTAAGTTAGCCATTGTGATTCTGAAACTGCAGTACCAGCAGCGCAGGTCGATGTGGGAGTAAGCAGAGAGAATAATACAACGAATATTTTCACCACAGATAGTAAATGCTGCCCTCTGGCAATTACTTATGACATATTCATGTGGCTGAGAAAGATGAAATAAACCAAAATAAAAAAAAAAACACCAGATTCAATTTTAGTTTTTATTGATTAAAATACAAAAAAAAAGGTTGATGTGACACTTAAACATGACACAGTTCATACTAATATGATACTCTGCATTATATAGAGGAAATAACTTCAAAAAAGGCAAGGTATATTTACAAAAATTACAAGAAAAATACAGGCAAATTCCATGACAATAATTTTGAATGTTCAGCTTTACAAAAGGAACAGTGCACCACTTTCCTTCATTTTAAATGTCTGCTACAATACATATAAAATGCACTTTCAGGACAAAAGCTGTTTCTTAAAAACAGAAGTAAACTATATTACAAAATAATACACTACAAACAAAATCAAACAGATTATTGTGGTGACCAACTGAGATGGCATTATATACTGTGTTCTAAATGAGAATTGGCATTCATTAACATGGAGATAAAATTGAGTTTCATCTCTAGAACACATACAAGTTCTACATAAAAGATAAGATTTTTGCTTTTATAATTTTAGCAGATGCTATGCAAATTGCAGTATAAATTAAATGTTTCAAATGATGTGTTTAATATATTGCAATAATGGAGTAACAGTGACAAAATATAAAAAATTATATTCACCTGGAAAATTCTTAATCAACTTCTTCTATAGTTGGACCCGAGCTGCCACCTTGTCGGGCCTGAGCACCACAGCTAGAACCTGGCATGCCTCCTGGCACACCTCCTGGCACACTGCCTTGATACAGTTTTGTAATGATGGGCTGGCATACTTTCTCGAGATCTTTCTGCTGGAAGGCATACTCTTCTTTCTCGGCCAGCTGATTATTCTCCAGCCAGGAAATGACCTGTGTGCACTTCTCTGAAATTGTTCTCTTGTCTTCATCACTAATCTTGCCTTTCACGTTTTCATCTTCCATCATACTTTTTATGTTGAATGCATAGGATTCTAGTGAGTTTTTGGCATCAACCCTTTCTCTTTGGGCATCATCATCAGCCTTGTACTTTTCTGCCTCCTGTACCATCTTTTCAATGTCCTCTTTACTCAGCCGCCCTTTGTCATTTGTGATTGTGATCTTATTCTGTTTGCCAGAGCTCTTTTCCACAGCAGACACATTTAGTATGCCATTAGCATCAATGTCAAAGGTGACTTCAATCTGAGGTACTCCTCTGGGAGCAGGGGGGATTCCACTTAACTCAAATTTCCCCAAAAGGTTATTGTCTTTGGTCATAGCCCTCTCTCCCTCAAACACCTGGATAAGCACCCCAGGCTGATTGTCAGAGTATGTGGTGAAGATCTGTGTCTGTTTGGTTGGGATCGTTGTGTTGCGCTTGATGAGCACAGTCATTACTCCTCCTGCTGTCTCCAAGCCCAGTGACAGAGGTGCAACATCCAACAGAAGTAAATCTTGCACATTTTCTGATTTGTCACCCATTAGGATGGCAGCCTGTACAGCAGCTCCATATGCCACAGCTTCATCAGGATTTATGCTCTTGTTTAGCTCTCTGCCATTAAAGAAGTCTTGAAGCAGCTTTTGCACTTTAGGAATGCGTGTGGAACCCCCCACAAGGACAATCTCGTGTATCTGAGATTTGTCTAACTTGGCATCTCTCAGAGCCTTTTCCACAGGTTCCAAGGTACCCCTGAAGAGGTCAGAGCACAGTTCTTCAAAGCGAGCCCTGGTGATGGCTGTGTAGAAGTCAATACCTTCAAAGAGGGAGTCAATTTCAATGCTTGCCTGGCTGCTGGATGACAGGGTGCGCTTTGCTCTCTCACAGGCTGTTCTCAGCCTCCTTAAAGCTCTTTTGTTCTGACTGATATCCTTCTTGTGTTTTCGCTTGAATTCCTCCACAAAGTGATTCACCATACGATTGTCAAAGTCTTCTCCACCCAGATGAGTGTCGCCGGCTGTTGCCTTCACTTCAAAGATGCCATCATCAATAGTAAGGATGGAGACATCAAATGTTCCGCCTCCCAAATCAAAGATAAGCACATTTTGCTCCCCTCTGGCTCCTTTGTCTAAGCCATAAGCAATAGCAGCTGCTGTCGGCTCATTGATGATTCTCAAAATATTCAGTCCTGCAATGACACCGGCATCCTTGGTGGCCTGTCTCTGGGAATCATTAAAGTAGGCTGGCACAGTGATAACAGCATTGGTAACAGGGTGGCCCAGGTAAGCTTCTGCTGTCTCTTTCATCTTTGTAAGCACCATAGAGGAGATCTCCTCAGGGAAGAAGCTTTTCCCTTCTCCTTTATACTCTACTTTGACCTTAGGCTTCCCCTCGTCGCTCACCACTTGGAACGGCCAGTGCTTCAAGTCACACTGCACTACAGGATCATTGAACTTTCTCCCAATCAGTCTCTTGGCATCAAACACTGTATTCTGGGGGTTCATGGCCACTTGATTCTTGGCTGCATCGCCAATCAGCCTTTCTGTGTCTGTGAAAGCCACATAGCTGGGAGTGGTGCGATTCCCTTGGTCATTAGCGATGATCTCTACTTTACCATGCTGGAAAACACCAACGCAAGAGTAGGTAGTGCCGAGGTCAATGCCGACTGCGACTCCTTTGGTTGCCATATTTGCGCTCCTTACAGTTTGCTTCACGCTTTTCGCTAGAAAATGCGCAGCTGCGTCTTTGCCCAGTAAGTATCGCTGTGCAGTTGCTCTTCTCTGTCAGATCTCACAAGTATCTGCTTAGATTCTGCTACTTCCACATCGCTTCAAACCCGCTGTATTTATACAGAAATCGGAGGAAAGATTAGCCAATCAAAGCACAGGACAAGCCACGCCCAGCCACGGTCACCTTAGCAACCGACCCGAAGTTTCCCGAGGCTTCCATTTCGTTAGCCAATCAGCAACCAGTTTTGCCTATGAGATCACACGAAGAACTTTCGCGAGCTTTCCGGCAGTGTCACGGTTGCTGAATTATTCACAATCGCGGAAGATTCGCGAGCTTTCTGGAGAGAAACTGTGTAACTGTGAAAGGAAGGTTGAATGAGCTGCTAGTCGGTTAGCGCTGGCTGAACGTAATGGATATTTCTAGAGCGGTATAAATGTCGGAGAGTTGTTTTCTCATGTGAGATAGATATGCGTTCCTCTATCTGTACTTCTGTCTTGTCTCTGACCATGTCCATTCCTTCCCATCAACCCAAAGCTATTTCCTGCCAAACTGAGCTCACTTTCATAAACATATTTGGACACTCACTGTTGCAAACGTCCATGATTCCACTGTGGTCACTTCTAGAAGAAATTGTCTGGACTTGGACATTCAGATGGGCAGTGGGCTGCTAAGATCTCAATTTAGATTAAGAAATGGATAGTGTCCAGTGTTTGGGAAATTGGTGGCATTATTTAAAATGTTGTGCAACATTTAGCTGTTTGCGCCTCCTCTGGTAAGGAGTAAGGGAACTTACCAGAGTGGTAAATACAGTAGAGCCCACATTTTTCAGGGGACCATGGAAAAAATGTAAAATCCAGGAAAATGTAAAACAAGGTAAATGTGCTAAGGACATATAAATGTCAACTACTGTATGTCCAAGCCTGTGCTGTTAATAAATAAACTTGAATGCATGTGTAGTGCTGCCCCAGGGTCCCATGTGAGAACAAGGGACACAGGTAAGGATTAAATGTATTTCCCTGGTGCCAACATACACTCGGAGTGGGAGTGCTGCAAATTCCTTGTTCCACCATTTGTTTAGCCCCAGAGCCAATTAATGGCTCATAATGAGAAAACTTTGCAGACATTTTGGGAGAGAAATGTATTAACAGGCTCATGTGTTCCATTCCTTGGAACTGTTTCTAACCTGCCACAGATGTTGGTCAAACAGGCCATTGGGCTGGCCCCATACACCAAAATAGATTCCAGATGGGTAAAACAAGGGATCATTTCTTGAGGATACTTTAGTCAATAGTTATAGCGGATGAGAAGTATGATGGTGAGCCCTCTATCCCATGGGGTAACTCCCTATCAGTGACCTGGGGGGAGGTAGTTAGGACCTGCATCTCCATTGTACTCTCACTTCTGCCTGAACCTGAGCCATGGGATTTATGCATTTGCAGACATTGAGGGGAGGGGTAGAACTACAAAATAAACTGGAGGGCAGTGTTGGACCAGGAAAACTCCCGGTGGGCCAAGGTGTCAGTGGGCCCTCCTTCTTCTAAACATTTGGGTTATTTCATGGCCATTCCCTATTTCTATGTAAACAAAGAGGCTAAACAGATGGAATAATAGGTTGTAGTATGTAAAGAAAAGAAAATAGGGGAATAGAGGTTGAGTAAGGAAAAGAAGAAAATAATACTTAGAGTGGACCCCTGGTCTAAAAGTTTTTGGGTGGGCCCCTGGTCTAAGGGTTTTTGGTGGGCCCCTGGTGTCCCAGCCGACACTGCTGGAGGGGGTCCTAGGTGCACCAGGTTACATCACTGTCCCTGATTGGCCATGAGCAAATTGGCCATTTTTACATTAAAACAGCACTGCCCATACACAAACCAATAAGGAACCGACTTGTGTGAAGGGTCAAGTGAGCATTTTATGTTGGCTTATGTGTGTCTGGGCAACTTTACTCCCTTTAGCTATCACATTGCTATTCCCCCTTATGCCTTGCACATGGAGTTGGGAATTATTGGCCATTCACACTACAATTTTTTCCAGCTTCTGTAGCTGCAGAAACTTGGTACCAAAAGGCAGTTGCCCAGGACCAACCAAGACAGAGGGCTCAAGTTTAGCTCTTTCATCTGCTATAACTTTAAAATGAAGCACTCCTCTCTAACAACACAGGTGTTATTTGAAGCCCTGTTCAAGTTCTACAGACAAGAAGTTATTTATAAAAGAATTAATTTATAAATGTTTTATTCTGTTTTCCCATTTTGGTAAATATGTTAACTGCTTCCATGGCCATTGGTCCAGGGCAATGCATTTTGGCTCTGTGTAAACACAGACTATTTCTTTATTGTGTGTCTTATTATACATTTATTGGGGGCAGTTGTGCATGGGTGCACTAAAATCTTTCCATGGCACCACTGGCATCTTAAATTGAACCAGTCGGCACCCCTACAGTTCTCTGTTTCTAAGCTGTGCTGGAAGTTTGGTGGGAGCTGAAACCTAGGAAGAGCAGGAATGTAGTCAAAGTGAATATAAGGAAGAAGGCAAATGGGAAAGACATACTTGTGGCAAGTGACAAGCAGAAGGTAAGGGGACTAAATAATGCAAACTAATATGTAAAATACACAAAAAGAACAAGGCAGAGAGAAAGCTTGTCTTCGCCACTTGTTGGAAAGGAGAATGTCTAGGTATCATACCTCCCAACTGTCCCTTTTTTTGCAGGACAGTCCTGAGTATGACAGCTCAACCCGCAGTCCCAGATTGTTACTAAAATGTCCTGACTTTCTCTTTGATTTCCTACACTGAACAGCCAGAAAAAGATACAAAGGCTTTTGACAGAGAGCTCAATGGCAGCTGTATTTAGATACATTTGTAACAATTTAAGATAAGCAAAGAAACAAT
The DNA here is from genome assembly GCA_038501925.1 of Xenopus petersii. Lineage (NCBI taxonomy): Eukaryota > Metazoa > Chordata > Amphibia > Anura > Pipidae > Xenopus > Xenopus petersii. The sequence continues at coordinate 72,374,552 of CM076686.1, forward strand.
TGATACAATCTCAACTAAAATATGCTCATCACCTCCATTCTGAAAAAAACCCCCTCTTGATCCCTCCAATCTTGATAACCTCTGACCTATCCGATTAACGCCATTCCTCTCTGACAATAACCTGCTGGACCCCATACAATCAGGTTTTAGTCAACAACACTCCACTGATACTGCCCTAACCTGACTATTGACCTTCTAACAGCAACAGCCAACAACCACTTCTCACTTCTAATACTTCTTGATGTCTCGGCTGCACTTGACACTTGACTGCATTTGCTTGGCCTTTGTGATCCAGCCCTTTCATGGTTCTCTTCTTACGTTCATTTAGTGTCTCCTACAATGGAGTATCATCTGCTCCCTACCTCTTTCTGTTGGGGTTCCTCAATTCTCTGTCTGATATTTCTTCCTTTTGCAAAAATAATCAACTCATATGGTTTCCAATGCTGACTGATGATACTCAGAGCTATCTCTCCTCTCCTGATCCCAATTCAGAGCTCTTAATTTGGGTATCCTACTGCCTGTCCGCTATCTCTACTTGGATTTTGCAACACATCCTTAAATTCAACCTCTCAGAAAAGGAAATGGTTCTCTTTGCCCCAACTAACACCCATAACATCCCAGTATCTATCATAGTTAACAATTCTACTCTGTTAGCATAACTGTAATAACACATAAAACCTGACCCTAAAACCCCCAGATATGTGTTCAAACTTTCCATAACCTGCCAAATTATGTAAAATAAATGTGTTTAGGGGGTGTGGCCATAAAATGGGTGTGGTCAAAAAATACTGTTAGGTATGCAGTATTTGGTACCTGTTAGCTGTTTGTGTGTTAGACAGTTCAACCTTGCAGATTTAGTTGCTTGCACAGCAACAGCACGGTTGCTAAAGGAATACGAGGCTGCAGTAGTTAACTAAAATCCAATCTTTTTTTTTTTCATTAAAGTATTCATAGCTGTTATAAACTTGTTTAAAAATCTCAGTTGTCAATCAAATATTGGCTGCCCCTCCGCGGGGCAGACAATTACTTTCACTTTCCATTCAGCACTTTCTAGATGTCACTGCTCTCCCCACACCCCCCGTCTCTTAACCATTCAATTGTGTAGTCAGTGCATGGGGATGGACATCAGGTTCTGAGATGATGCAAGGCTTGCCTTAAGAACAGTATCCACAAAATGGTTCCTGCCTGCTTGCTATAATTATGAGTTGCCAGAGTGATGGAAACAATATTCAAATAATTCATACAGTGTAATTAAAGTTAATAGGATTTGGAATAATTATTTGGGTGACAGGTCCCCTTTAAGAACAATACTTCAGTGCATGTATTGGGACATAAGCTTTTCTGCGGAATCACACAACAGAAATTGCTGTATAAATGGTATAAATGTATTACCTTTAGAAGGAAAGGTAGAAGAGTTAAGGACCACCCTCTGTGGGTTAAATAAGGAAGCTTATAGGAATGAAGAGGAAAGCTTTTAAAAACAACATGGAGCAGACACTGAAAAAAGAATGACAATACTACAAGGGGCCCATTTACTTAGTTCGAGTGAAGGAATAGAAGAAAAAAAACTTCGATAGTCGAAGTACTGTCTCTTTAAGAAAAAACTTCGACCCCCTAGTTCACCACCTATAAGCTACAGAAAGTCAATGTTAGCCTATGGTGAAGGTCCCCATAGGCTTTGCTATCTTTTTTTGGTCGAACAAAAATCGTTCGATCGATGGATTAAAATCCTTTGAATCGAACGATTTGAAGGATTTAATAGTTCGATCGAACGAATAGCGCCAAATCCTTCGACTTCGATATCCGAAGGATTTAACTTCGGCAGTTGAATATCGAGGGTTAATTAATCCTCGATATTCGACCATAAGTAAATTTGTCCCCAAGTGTTCAAAAACAAACAAAAATCAGGAAGGCAAAGATAGAAAACAATGAAATGATTGCATCATAGGCAAGGACTAATCATTTTTTCAAAGTAATTCATAGCCAAGTAATTCATAGCCAATACGATGCAGGTTGTGAAAATGGAAATAATCTGGTTATAAAGAAATCATAAAAAGCAATGAAGCTTTAAGGAAAACTTTGCCCCCAAAATGAATACTTAAGCAACAGATAGTTTACATCATATTAAGTGGCATGTTAAAGAATCTTACCAACCTGGAATATATAAACATTTTTATTGTTTTTTTTAATATGGTGGGGGTACAGAAGAAAGAAAAAGAAAAAAAGGGGGGGGGGAGAAGGTACAGTGATATCCAGATAACACATTAATATTCACGTTCGACAGTATTGACATTATGATTAGTATAATTATATCATGGTAATTTAAGCAGATGTACATCTAACCAGGGGTTCCATATATTGCCAAATTTATCCGGGCAACCCCTCGTATGTTAGCTTTATTAATGGAAGTATCTGGTTCACATAGTCTACCCATTCACCTTTTCTAGGGGGGCCAGAGCCATCCACCTCATGATTGTTATTTTTTCGGTATAACAGAGGAGTGACCTCACAAGTACTCTTGATCTCTTTGTGGGTAAAATGTCATCTACCAAGACCAGTAAGCATACTTGTCTCTTTTCCATGTTGTTAAGGCTGTAAAGAAAGGGTTTGGGCCAATTGCCATAATACAGGCATATAAGGTTGATACCGTTTTAGAGGCATCCTCCTTCCTGAGTTGTTTCAAAACGGGGATTCATCCATTAAAATATCTGCTGCCCCAAACTAAGCTATAAATATATGGCGCAACTGTATCTATACATCTGCAAATTGGGCGCCACTACTTTGTCTCTCAGGGTTATCATATCTATGGACCTCGTACCTTCTACCTCTGTACCTAGAAACTGCTGCAGATGGGAGTTGTTCTATAATGGAAGCATTGGTGACCTGATGGGGGGCTTGAGCTTCAACATTCTTTTCACTTCACTTTAATACAGGGTGGAAACTTGCCTGCCCTCCTAAAAACACAATTTTTCACGGCTTTTAAAAATCCTACCAACCTGGCCTGTAGTATTGCATTCGGATTTTCTAGTTCTTGTGTCAACCACCAGTTGATGTAGGTCAACTGGGCCGCGAACAGGGACATTCTTTCTTCGACTGGTCCATATTTAAGACCTGTTATCAGGGGCGATATCCTGACCTGTGTGGCCAGTGGCTCAATAGCCAGTGCAAAAATGAGGGGCAACAGAGGGCACCCCTGTCTGGTCCCCCTACCCAGCGGAAACTCTGCTGTGATAAAGTCATTGACCGGACCTGGGCAGTGGGGTTCCTATATAGTAGTTTAGGCCACATAATATTTCTTTCCCCAAACCCATACCCTTCAAGTTTCCCTCATAAATAAGGCCATTAAACAGAGTCGAAAGCTTTTTCAGAGCCTAAAGAGACCACTATCCTGAACCCAGTATTATTGTGTGGAACTTGCGTGTTATAATAGAGCCTTCTCAGATTAATATCTGTGGAGTGGTTGGGCATGAAGCCTGTCTGATCAGGATTTATTAAATGGGGGATAACCAGTTTGAGTCTAATTGCCAGTACTTTGGCCAAGAATTTCGCATCTATGTTGAGCAGCAATATCGGGTGATAAGACCCACACAGTTCTGCATCTTTCCCTTCCTTATGGATACTGCAGCTCTAACTGTAACAGGAAGAAGTGTGGGAGCGAAACACAGAACCTAGTCTGATAATTGGCTCATGTTACATAAGTGTGGTTTGTTTGTGTGCACCGTGAATCTTAGGATCCCAGGGGGGCGGCCCATATTTTTTAAAATGGTAATTTTCTATTTTGGATTACACAAAGGCACATACTACTAAAAAGTACTGTATATTATTGTGAAAGTAGTTTATTTACATGAAGTTTATTTACACATGAGCTGTTTTATGCAATCTATTTTTTATAGATAACTAAATTTGCGGGGGGCAGGGCCGGATTTACCCTCCTTGCCCCCCCTAGGCCCAGCTACTGTGCCGCCCCCCCCGCGCATTTTCTGGATGTGAACTTGGCAGCAGCATAATCTTTGTAGTTCCTATTTCTCAGCAGACATCACAGCAGTATTTTTCATTATTTATATAATTAATTTAATTAAATAAACGTTTTAACCTACCAACTGTTAGAGACTGAGTTTCAATTTAAAAAGTACAGGTCAGTAAATGACTGCCGGACTGCCACAGTGAATGATTTTAGTTGCATGCTTGCAGCCAAGCCTAGGGGCGGGCACCCAGCCAAATTCTCAAGCACAGCACTCCGTTTGGGGGGCTCCTGTCCTGTGTGCTGGCGCTTGTTGCGCTCAACTTGCACTGTGCACACGCCACAGGCACGGCTCACGTGACGTCACACGCTCAGTAAGAGTCGCAACTCCCCCTTCCTACTCCTCCTATCCTATTCCGTCTGAGAGTGGTGCTACGCCTGCGCCGTGACGCTTGCGCAATCACATGACGGGGCGACGTCACTGCGCACAGCATGCGTGCATACTGAGCCGGAAGAGATCCCCACTGACACACAGGACAGGCGCACAGGCACAGCAATGTGGGGGCCGGGGGTGGGTGGTTCGAACTGTTTTGGAATTGGGATTGACCAGCGGTCCGTAACTGTTTTACAATTACTGTGGGTTATAGAGAATGTTAGGGGGGCGCCTGCTTGCTGCCCCTAACATCTTGCTGCCCTAGGCCCGGGCCTAGGGGGCCTTTCCCTAAATCCGGGCCTGGCCGGGGGTATAGTTATCCTTTAACTAGTTCTTTTCTTTAGTGTATACAGGAAAGGAGCCAGAGTTTCAAGAACCACTCAGTAGTATGGTAACTATAAATGGAGCAGGATCATGTACAGAAATAGTTCTCAGTGATACATTCTATATTTGGAGTAGGGTTCTTAGTGGGGCGATGCAGGGTTCTTTATTCAGTGTCTAACTGAGGTGTCCAAGGCCCACCGGGCTGCCACCTCAGGGGTCCCCTACCTCAGGTGCCACCCACCTTAGTCACTAAGTCTGCCGGCCAGCCTACAGTCTATACCCCATAGAGCTTACAATCTATTAATTAGTACAGCTGTGTTAGCTATTGTGAATGATTACATATGACATCACCATCAGGGCAAGACTGGGGGTATTGCAGTCAGGGGCCCAGTGACAGAGGGTGACACAGGGTGACACTGAGATGGAAAATCATAATTAGCAGGTCACAAAAGGGACTGGGCCGGGCATGGTTTGGATGGGTTGAGGGTGGAGATTTTTCTCCCTAGAGAAGGACACTGCGAACATAGTAGTAATTCTGTAAATGGTCCTGATCACCATAGATTTGTTTGGATGGATCAGGGGCATAGGCTTACAGGGAGTGGGCAGGTCAAAAGGAGCTCGGCTTAAAAAGAGAGATCATGGCTTGGGTGGGTTGAGGGTGGAGATTTGATATAATTGGGGATTGGATGGGGAGTGGACATGGGGCATGGCTATGCATGCAAAATGATTTTTCTCCCTAGGGAAGGACACTGCAAACTAGGGATGCACCGAATCCACTATTCTGTATTCGGCCGAACCCCCGAATCCTTTGCGAAAGATTTGGCTGAATACCGAACCGAATCCTAGTTTGCATATGTAAATTAGGGTTGGGAAGGGGAAAACTTTTTTTACTTCCTTATTTTGTGACAAAAAGTCACGTGATTTACCTCCCCGCCACTAATTTGCATATGCAAATTAGGATTCGTATTTGGTTAGGCCGGGCAGAAGGGTTCAGCCAAATCCGAATCCTGCTGAAATAGGCCGAATCCTGGCCAAATCCCCAACCGAATCCTGGATTCGGTGCATCCCTACTGCTAAAATAATAGTAATTCTGTCAATGGTCCTGATCACCATAGTGAGGCATGGTGATGTGATAGATAATAATCATTCACAGTAGCTCAACCATAGGCAAAAAATTAATTCAGCAACAACTCATGTTGAGTAAGGGGTATATTGACATATTGTGTAACACACAAGGTCATGTGCCTGAGGTGGCAGCTTCAAAGGAGGCATATATATTTAAAATAAATCAGCAGTCACTTGGTGCTAAACTAAATATAGTTGAATGGGGGTGAAGGGGTGTGACTCTGCCTTTCTCAATTAGCTCATGCATACAGATAGTACTGCACAATAACTTTATGTGTAAGAGCAGCACTCACTATACTGCCCCTTTAAGACATGACACCATACTAAAACATTGCTAAGTTAAGTGAGTTGATTTTATAGCAATCTGTGGTAAGGGGTGTATAGCAGGCCAGCAGAGCAGGAAGTTGATGTGGGAGTAAACAGAATAATACAACAAATATGTTCACCACAGATATTAAATACTGCCCTCTGGCGAACACAAATTACATATTATGTGGCTGAGAAAGATAAAAAAAAAAACACAAATAAGAAAAAACACCAGAATCAATTTAAGTTTTTATTGATTAAAATACAAAAATGAAGGGTGATGTGACAGTTAAACATGACACAGTTCACACTAATATGATACTGTGTATTAATCATATAAATAGATGAAATAACTTTAAAAAAAGGCCAAGGTTTATTTACAAAAATTACAAGCAAAATAAAGGCAAATCCCATGAAAACAAGTATTACAAAATAATACAGTACAAACAAAATCAAACAGATTATTGTGGTACCAACTGAGATGGCATTTTATACTGTATTCTATATGAGAATTGGCTTTCCTTAACATGGAGATAAAATTGAGTTTCTTTGCTAGAACACATACAAGTACTACATAAAAGATAAGATTTTCGCTTTTATAATTTTAGCAGATGCTATGCAAATTGCAGTATAAATTAAATGTTTCAAATGATGTGTTTAATATATTGCAATAATGGAGTAACAGTGACAATATATAAAAATTAGTATTCACCTGGAAAGTTCTTAATCAACTTCTTCTATAGTTGGGCCTGAGCTGCCACCTTGTCGGGCCTGAGCACCACAGCTAGAACCTGGCATGCCTCCTGGCACACCTCCTGACACACCGCCTTGATACAGTTTTGTAATAATGGGCTGGCATACTTTCTCTAGATCTTTCTGCTGGAAGGCATACTCTTCTTTCTCGGCCAGCTGATTATTCTCCAGCCAGGAAATGACCTGTGTGCACTTCTCTGAAATTGTTCTCTTGTCTTCATCACTAATCTTGCCTTTCACATTTTCATCTTCCATCATACTTTTTAAGTTGAATGCAAAGGATTCTAGAGAGTTTTTGGCATCAACCCTTTCTCTTTGGGCATCATCATCAGCCTTGTACTTTTCTGCCTCCTGTACCATCTTTTCAATGTCCTCTTTACTCAGCTGCCCTTTGTCATTTGTGATCGTGATCTTATTCTGTTTGCCAGAGCTCTTTTCCACAGCAGACACATTTAGTATGCCATTAGCATCAATGTCAAAGGTGACTTCAATCTGAGGTACTCCTCTGGGAGCAGGGGGGATTCCACTTAACTCAAATTTCCCCAAAAGATTATTGTCTTTGGTCATAGCCCTCTCTCCCTCAAACACCTGGATAAGCACCCCAGGCTGATTGTCAGAGTATGTGGTGAAGGTCTGTGTCTGTTTGGTTGGGATCGTTGTGTTGCGCTTGATGAGCACAGTCATTACTCCTCCTGCTGTCTCCAAGCCCAGTGACAGAGGTGCAACATCCAACAGAAGTAAATCTTGCACATTTTCTGATTTGTCACCCATTAGGATGGCAGCCTGTACAGCAGCTCCATATGCCACAGCTTCATCAGGATTTATGCTCTTGTTTAGCTCTCTGCCATTAAAGAAGTCTTGAAGCAGCTTTTGCACTTTAGGAATGCGTGTGGAACCCCCCACAAGGACAATCTCGTGTATCTGAGATTTGTCTAACTTGGCATCTCTCAGAGCCTTTTCCACAGGTTCCAAGGTACCCCTGAAGAGGTCAGAGCACAGTTCTTCAAAGCGAGCCCTGGTGATGGATGTGTAGAAGTCAATACCTTCAAAGAGGGAGTCAATTTCAATGCTTGCCTGGCTGCTAGATGACAGGGTGCGCTTTGCTCTCTCACAGGCTGTTCTCAGCCTCCTTAAAGCTCTTTTGTTCTGACTGATATCCTTCTTGTGTTTTCGCTTGAATTCCTCCACAAAGTGATTCACCATACGATTGTCAAAGTCTTCTCCACCCAGATGAGTGTCGCCGGCTGTTGCCTTCACTTCAAAGATGCCATCATCAATAGTAAGGATGGAGACATCAAATGTTCCTCCTCCCAAATCAAAGATAAGCACATTTTGCTCCCCTCTGGCTCCTTTGTCTAAGCCATAAGCAATAGCAGCTGCTGTCGGCTCATTGATGATTCTCAAAATATTCAGTCCTGCAATGACACCGGCATCCTTGGTGGCCTGTCTCTGGGAATCATTAAAGTAGGCTGGCACAGTGATAACAGCATTGGTAACAGGGTGGCCCAGGTAAGCTTCTGCTGTCTCTTTCATCTTTGTAAGCACCATAGAGGAGATCTCCTCAGGGAAGAAGCTTTTCCCTTCTCCTTTATACTCCACTTTGACCTTAGGCTTCCCCTCGTCGCTCACCACTTGGAACGGCCAGTGCTTCAAGTCACACTGCACTACAGGATCATTGAACTTTCTCCCAATCAGTCTCTTGGCATCAAACACTGTATTCTGGGGGTTCATGGCCACTTGATTCTTGGCTGCATCGCCAATCAGCCTTTCTGTGTCTGTGAAAGCCACATAGCTGGGAGTGGTGCGATTCCCTTGGTCATTAGCGATGATCTCTACTTTACCATGCTGGAAAACACCAACGCAAGAGTAGGTAGTGCCGAGGTCAATGCCGACTGCGACTCCTTTGGTTGCCATATTTGCGCTCCTTACAGTTTGCTTCACGCTTTTCGCTAGAAAATGCGCAGCTGCGTCTTTGCCCAGTAAGTATCGCTGTGCAGTTGCTCTTCTCTGTCAGATCTCACAAGTATCTGCTTAGATTCTGCTACTTCCACATCGCTTCAGACCCGCTGTATTTATACAGAACTCGGAGGAAAGATTAGCCAATCAAAGCACAGGACACGCCACGCCAGCCACGGTCACCTTAGCAACCGACCCGAAGTTTCCCGAGGCTTCCATTTCGTTAGCCAATCAGCAACCAGTTTTGCCTATGAGATCACACGAAGAACTTTCGCGAGCTTTCCGGCAGTGTCACGGTTGCTGAGTTATATGTCACAATCGCGGAAGATTCGCGAGCTTTCTGGAGAGAAACTGTGTAACTGTGAAAGGAAGGTTGAATGAGCTGCTAGTCGGTTAGCGCTGGCTGAACGCAATGGATATTTCTAGAGCGGTATAGATGTCGGAGAGTCGTTTTCTCATGTGAGATAGATATGCTTTCCTCTATCTGTACTTCTGTCTTGTCTCTGACCATGTCCATTCCTTCCCATCAACCCAAAGCTATTTCCTGCCAAACTGAGCTCATTTTCATAAACATATTTGGACACTCACTGTTGCAAACGTCCATGATTCCACTGTGGTCACTTCTAGAAGAAATTGTCTGGACTTGGACATTCAGATGGGCAGTGGGCTGCTAAGATCTCAATTTAAATTCAGAAATGGATAGTGTCCAGTGTTGGGAAATTGGTGGCATTATTTAAAATGTACATTTAAAATGTTGTGCAACAATTAGCTGTTTGCTCCTCCTCTGGTAAGGAGTAAGGGAACTTTGTACATAGCACTTCTTGACCAAGTAGTAAATACAGTAGAACCTACATTTTATATTTTTCAGGGGACCAGGGAAAAAATTTAAAATCCAGGAAAATGTAAAACAAGGTAAATATGCTAAGGACAAATAAATGTCAACTACTGTATGTCCAAGCCTGTGCTGTTAATAAATAAGCTTGAATGTATGTGTAGTGCTGCCCCAGGGTCTCATGTGAGAACATACACTCAGGCCCAGATTTGCGTAAAGGCAGCGAAGGCCGGGCCTAGGGTGGCAGGATTTTAATGGGCGGCATGTTGTCCAACCACACCCACATTGGTTCAGAAACACTTGGGATGCGGAGGGGATACAATAGTTTTTTTTAAAATTTCCAGTGCGCCAATCCCCATTTCCCCGAATAAAAGGTAGAGGATGGGGGACGATGAACGTCAGCAGGCCTAGGGGTGCCTGCTATGTAAATCCGGCCATACACTCCTAACAAGGGGAGGCGGCTGACTTATTATTTGATGGTGGGCTGCTGGATCTCAGCACAGACCTGCACAACACACTGGGTATATCATTAGATTTCTGAATGCTAACGTTTGCAGAGTCCATGCTCTCTTACCACACATTGACATCTTTGACCTTTAGCCCCTAATCATTACCTACGCAATCTGTCTATATGCTCGCAAATTCACAAAAATACAATCTAGAGAACACGAGTGGTTTAAAAAAAAATTTTGTTTTACTTTTATGCAGAAAACATTCACATGAACAACGCCATAGAACAAATGGCATAATGGCAAAAAAATGAGAATGGCCCCAACGTTTCGGCACCAAGGCCTTTGTCAAGAGAATCCTCTTGACAAAGGCCTTGGTGCCGAAACGTTGGGGCCATTCTCATTTTTCTGGTAGGTGTATCCGCTCCTTGTTGATGTCTTGCTTGCTATGTTTAATTAATGGGTGGTAGACATTGCATATTGTTTTTGTTGTTTTGTACAAATAATGCCATTTGTTCTATGGTGTTGTTTATGTGAATTTTTTCTGCATAAAAGTAAAACAAAAATTTATTTTAAACCACTCATGTTCTCTAAATTGTATTTTTTTGATTGTGCGAGCATATAGACAAATTGCATAGTTACATGTTACCTTAAGTAGGGGTAACGTTTGTTTCTGTACCTCTCATATTAATTTTGAAAGATTCGGTGTGCCCTCCATTTGCTATTCATCATTACCTACCCCAGCTCTTGCTCCCCATCATTAAACACAGACTGATAAAGGTGGGTGAGGGACAGAGAGGGAACATGATATCCCTTTTACCCACTGCCACAGTCACTTGTCTACTTGGTCTCACATGTCACTCATTGCAGGCTTCCTAACATTGTGTCTGTGCTTGCAGGTTACTGTGGAAACATCTCAAGTGTTTGAACTACAAAATGAAGTGCTTTGTAAATGCAGTGATTTGCTAGGGACAAAAAAAAACCAGTGTAAAACACAAAAATACCAAAATGTAGAAGCCCAGGAATAGTGCCCATAGGGATACGTTGAAATTGGTGGGACCAGAAAAATATGGTAAACAGTGAGAGAATGTTTAATCCAGGGACCTATATTTTGGGTTTGAATGTATAGGGATCCCTTTGTGTGTTGTGCCCATTGGCACTCACTGTTGTACCACTCAGTTCATAGTTGATCTGCCACAACAACGAACTGCTAATTAGGTGAACCCCTTGAACCAGCAAATCTTTCCATGCATGCCTACCATTTGTTTAGCTAGTTTAACTACTGGGAGTGCTGCAAATTCCTTGGATCCACCATTTGTTTAGCCCCAGAACCAATTAATGGCTCATAATGAGGGACCTTTGCAGACCTTTTGGGAGAGAACTGTATTAACAGGCTCATGTGTTCCATTCCTTGGAACCTTTTCTAACCTGTCACAGATGTTGGTCAAACAGGCCATTTGGCTGGCCCCATACACAAAAATAGATTCCAGATGGGTAAAACAAGGGATCATTTCTTGAGGATACTTTAGTCAATAGTTATAGCGGATGAGAAGTATGATAGTTAGCCCTCTATCCCATACACAAACCATTAAGAAACCGACTTGTGTGAAGGGTCAAGTGAGCATTTGATGTTGGCTTATGTGTGTCTGGGCAACTTTACTTCCTTTAGTTATCACATTGCTATTCCCGCTTATGCCTTGCACATGGAGTTGGGAATTATTGGCCATTCATACTACAATTTTTTCCAGCATCTGTAGCTGCACAAACTTGGTACCAATGGGCAGTTGCCCAGGACCAACCAAGACAGAGGGCTCAAGTTTAGACCTTTCATCTGCTATAACTTTAAAATGAAGCACTCCTCTCTGACAACACAGGTGTTATCTGAAGCCGTATTCAAGTTCTACAGACAAGAAGTTATTTATAAAAGAATTAATTTTTAAATGTTTTATTCTGTTTTCCCATTTTGATAAATATGTGAACTGCTTCCATGGCCGTTGGTACATTTATTGGGGGCAGCTGTGCATGGGTGCACTGAAATATTTCCATGGCCCCACTGGCATCTTAAATTGAACCAGTCGGCACCCCTACAGTTTCTAGACTGTGTTGGAGGTTTGGTGGGAGCTGAAACCTAGGAAGAGCAGGAATACAGTCAAAGTGACTATAAGGAAGAAGGCAAATGGGAAAGACACACTTGTGGCAAGTGACAAGCAGAAGGTAAGGGGACTAAATAATGCAAACTAATATGTAAAAGACACAAAAAGAACAATGCAGAGAGAAAGCTTGTCTTCACCACGTGTTGGAAAGGAGAGTTTCTAGGTTCTTATGGAGTTGGAAAGTGCAGATTCTGGAGTGCCTGATCTTAACAATTTTACACTCTGTCTCCTGATAATATTTACTCTGGTGCACCCAGTATCATACCTCCCAACTGTCCCGTTATTTGCAGGACAGTCCTGAGTTTGACAGCTCAATCCGCAGTCCCAGATTGTTACTGAAATGTCCTGACTTTCTCTTTGATGTCGAACACTGAACAGCTAGAAAAAGAAACAAAGACTTTTGACAGAGAGCTCAATGCAGCTGCACTTAGATACATTTGTAACAATTTAATATAAGCTAAGAAACAATTGTATCATTCTAAACTAAAACATGCTTGTCACCTCCATTCTGAAAAAAAAAACCCTCTTGATCCCTCCAATCTTAATAACCTCTGACCTATCTCTTTGCTACGCTTCATCTCTAAACTACTTGAGTGCCTAGTTTACAACCGATTAACGCCATTCCTCTCTGACAATAACCTGCTGGACCCCATACAGTCAGGTTTTAGGCAACAACACTTCACTGATACTGCCCTTACCCGACTAACTATTGACCTTCTAACAGCAAAAGCCAACAACCACTTCTCACTTCTAATACTTCTTGATGTCTCTGCTGCACTTGACACGGTGGATCAACCTCTCCTCCTCCAATCCCTCCATTGCTTGGCCTTTGTGATCCAGCCCTTTAATGGTTCTCTTCTTACCTCTCTAAGCGTTCATTTAGTGTCTCCTACAATGGCGTATCATCTACTCCCCTACCTCTTTCTGTTGTGGTTCCTCAAATCTCTTTCTTATATTTCATCTTTTGGCAAAATAATCAACTCATATTGTTTCCAATGCTGACTGATGATACTCAGATCTATCTCTCCTCTCCTGATCCCAATTCAGAGCTCTTAATTTGGGTATCCTCCTGCCTTTCTGCTATCTCTACTTGGTTGTTGTAACGCTACCTTAAATTCAACCTCTCTGAAAAGGAAATGGTTCTCTTTCCCCCAACTAACACCATTACATCCCATATCTATCATAGTTAACAATTTTACTCTGTTAGCATAACTGTAATAACACATAAAACCTGACCCTAAAACCCCCAGAAATGTTTTCAAACTTTCCATAACCTGCCAAATTATGTAAATTAAATGTGGTATTTAGGGGGTGTGGCCATAAAATGGGTGTGGTCAAAAAAGTAAGGTATGCAGTATTTGGTACCTGTTAGCTGTTTGTGTGTTAGTTCGACTTTGCAGATTTAGTTGCTTGCACAGCAACAGAAAGAGGCTGCAGTAGTTAACCCTAGCTTAGCTTTAACATCTGTCACCATGCCACACTTAGTGGGAGTAAATATTGTACATTTCATAACCATTTCAAGATTTATTTTCATTTCTAATGTTCAAAAGAGGTTATGTGATACCTATAGCATCCAATCAGCAGGTAGAATTTTACTGGTCACCTGTAAAAAAAAAAAGCAAATATCTTATTTATTTCTATGGATTGGTTTAACTTTGCCTTTTTTTACATATGATTTTTTGTATAATATCACTTAGAATAACAAGCATTGAATGCATTTTGTGCTGGTCGTGGTATGATCTCTCAAAATAAAGACCAGCAGTGGTCACAATAGCCTCAAGATAGGAAACTAGGAGCAGTCTACATTTTCTTTCTCAGAATCTCTGTTCATTGTCTCTGAGGGTTATCATATCTATGAACCTCGTACCTTCTACCAGGTTAGCAAGACCTCTGTACCTAGAAACTGCTGCAGATGGGAGTTGTTCCATAATGGAAGCATTGGTGACCTTATGGGGGCTTGAGATTCATCATTCTTTTCACGATTAACCATGCCATGTATGGAGCTTTCATACAGGGTGGAAACTGGGGATAATTGTCTGCTCTCCTAAAAACACAAATTTTCAGGGCTTTTAAACATCCCACCAACCTGGCCTGTAGTATTGCATTCGGATTTTCAAGTTCTCGTGTCAACCACCAGTTGATGTAAATTGTAGTTGATGGAAATTCTTTCTTCGACAGGTCCATATTTAAGACCTGTTATCAGGGGCGATATCCTGACCTGTGTGACCAGTGGCTCAATAGCCAGTGCAAAAAGGAGGGGTGACAGAGGGCACCCATGTCTGGTCCCCCCTACCCAGCAGAAACTCTGCTGTGATAAAGTCATTGACCTGGACCTGGGCAGTGGGGTTCCTATATAGTAGTTTAAGCCACTTAATATATCTTTCCCCAAACCTGTACCATTCAAGAATCCCCCATAAATAAGGCCACTCAAAAGAGTCGAAAGCTTTTTCAGAGTCTAAATAGACCACTATCCTGGACCCAGTATCATCGTGTGGAACTTGCATGTTATAATATAGCCTTCTCAGATTAATATCTGTTGAGTGGTTGGGCATGAAGCCTGTCTGATCAGGATTTATTAAATGGGTGATAACCAGTTTGAGTCTAATTGCCAGTACTTTGGCCAAGATTTTCGCATCTAGGTTGAGCAGCGATATCGGGTGATAAGACCCACACAGTTCTGCATCTTTCCCTTTCTTATGGATACTGCAGCTCTAACTGTAACAGGAAGTATTGTGGGAGTGAAACACAGAACCTAGTCTGATAATTGGCTCATGTGACTTAACAAGTGTGGTTTGTTTGCTTTGTTTGTGTGCACCGTGATTCTTAGGATCCCAGGGGGGCAGCCCTTATTTTTTATAATGGCAATTTTCTATTTTGGATTACACAATGGCACATACTACTAAAAAGTACTGTTTATTATTGTGAAAGTAGTTTATTTACATGAAGTTTATATACGAGCTGTTTTATGCAATATATTTTTTATAGATAACTTAATTTGGCTGGGGTATAGTTATCCTTTAACTAGTTATTTTCTTTAGTATATACAGTTCTTTGTCTTTAGTATAGCCAGAGTTTTCAAGAACCAGTAGTATGGTAACTATAAATGGAAGAAAAACTCATTTAATCATTATATTTTAACTAAATCGGTCAAAATATCAGCCTGGCAGTTAAAGGCCTGTATTCATTATGAGTAGTAATCAGCATGGTTTTATGAAGAACAGGTTGTGTCAAACACATGTAATTGATTTTTATGATACAGTAAGTAGAAAATTAAACAGTGGGGTTGCAGTAGATTTGATATAGTGTTGCATTAACAGCTGCTTTCATAGCTAAGGTCTGTTTGACTTGGTGATGTTATTTGCACACGAATAGGAAACTGGCTATAGGATCATGTACAGAGCTGGTTCTCAGTGATACATTCTCTACTTGGAGTAGGGTTCTTGGTGGGGCGCTGCAGGGTTCTTTATTCAGTGTCTGACTGAGGTGTCCAGGGCCCACCGGTCTGCCAACTCAGGGGTCCCCTACCTCAGGTGCCACCCACCTTAGTCACTAAGTCTGCCAGCCAGCCTACAGTCTATACCCCATAGAGCTTACAATCTAAGAACTAGCACAGCTGTGTTAGCTATTGTGAATGATTACATATGACATCACCATCAGGGCAATGCTGGGGGTATTGCAGTCAGGGGCCCAGTGACAGAGGGTGACACTGAGATGGAAAAGCATAATTAGCAGATCACAAAAGGGACTGGGCCGGGCATGATTTGGATGGGCTGAGGATGGAGATTTGTCGTACTTAAGGATTTGTTCGGATGGATCAGGGGCATAGGCTTACAGGCAGGCCCAGACTTTGCTTTGCTGGCCCAATCCGTTATCAAGTACGGTCCTCCCTACCAACTTTATACTTACTATCTAACCAATTAAAAAGAAGCAAGGCAGGCCAGTGGCGTAACTACCGGGGGTGCAGTTGCACCATGGCCTGCTCCCCCTTTGGGGCCCACTAGAGCCACTGACTTTTTTTAGTTTTTTTTCTTACAAATTTTTTTTTGTGTTGGCTGGTATGGGCTCCCTCCCCCGTCAGATCTTCTTCGCACGGGCTCCCTCCCCTATCAGATACAATTCGCACCACCCCCCCCCAGCCATTGAAGTGGAATTTGCAAAAAATGGGACTATAGGATAGCAGGTATAGTAGGGAGAGATGGTGTCTATAGTAACAGTGGGGATAACAGTCTCTGGGAAGGGACTGTGGTTGTGGGATAGTAGGTAAAGTAGACAGAGATGGTGCCTATAGTAGCAGTGAAATAATAATCTCTTGGAAAGGACTGTGACTGTGGGATAGCAGGTATAGTAGGGAGAGATGGTGTCTATAGTAACAGTGGGGATAATAGTCTCTGGGAAGGGATTGTGACTGTGGGATAGCAGGTATAGTAGGGAGAGATGGTGAGAGATGGTGCCTATAGTAGCAGTAGGATTATAGCCTCTGGAAAGGGAGTGTGACTGTCGGATAGCAGGTATAGTAGGGAGAGATGGTGTCTATAGTAACAGTGGGATTATAGTCTCTGGGAAGGGAGTGTGACTGTGGGATAGCAGGTATAGTAGGGAGAGATGGTGTCTATAGTAACAGTGGGGATAATAGTCTCTGGGAAGGGAGTGTGACTGTGGGATAGCAGGTGTAGTAGGGAGAGAGATTGTGCCTATAGTAGCAGTAGGATAAAAGTCTCTTGGAAGGGAGTGTGACTGTGGGATAGCAGGTATAGTAGGGAGAGATGGTGCCTATAGTAACAGTGGCATAATAGTCTCTGGGAAAGGAGTGTGCCTGTGGGATAGCAGGTATAGTAGGGAGAGATGATGCCTATAGTAGCAGTGGATAATAGTCTATGGGAAGGGAGTGAGACTGTGGGATAACAGGTATAGTAGGGAGAGATGATGCCTATAGTAACAGTGGGATAGTAGTCTCTGGGAAGGGACTGTGACTGTGGGATAACAGGTATAGTAGGGAGAGATGGTGCCTATAGTAACAGTGGGATAATAGTCTCTGGGGAGGGACTGTGACTGTGGGATAGCAGGTATAGTAGGGAGACATGGTGCCCATAGTAAATAGTGGGATAATGGTCTCTGGGAAGGGAGTGTGACTGTGGGATAGCAGGTATAGTAGGGAGAGATGGTGCCTATAGTAACAGTGGGATAATAGTCTCTGGGAAGGGAGTGTGACTGTGGGATAGCAGGTATAGTAGGGAGAGATGATGCCTATAGTAGCAGTAGGATAAAAGTCTCTTGGAAGGGAGTGTGACTGTGGGATAGCAGGTATAGTAGGGAGAGATGGTGCCTATAGTAACAGTGGCATAATAGTCTCTGGGAAAGGAGTGTGCCTGTGGGATAGCAGGTATAGTAGGGAGAGATGATGCCTATAATAGCAGTGGATAATAGTCTATGGGAAGGGAGTGAGACTGTGGGATAACAGGTATAGTAGGGAGAGATGATGCCTATAGTAACAGTGGGATAGTAGTCTCTGGGAAGGGACTGTGACTGTGGGATAACAGGTACAGTAGGGAGAGATGGTGCCTATAGTAACAGTGGGATAATAGTCTCTGGGGAGGGACTGTGACTGTGGGATAGCAGGTATAGTAGGGAGACGTGGTGCCCATAGTAAATAGTGGGATAATGGTCACTGGGAAGGGAGTGTGACTGTAGGATAGCAGGTATAGTAGGGAGAGATGGTGCCTATAGTAACAGTGGGATAATAGTCTCTGGGAAGGGAGTGTGACTGTGGGATAGCAGGTATAGTAGGGAGAGATGATGCCTATAGTAACAGTGGGATAATAGTCTCTGGGAAGGGAGTGTGACTGTGGATAGCAGGTATAGTAGGGAGAGATGGTGGCTATAGTAACAGTGGGGATAATAGTCTCTGGGAAGGGAGTGTGACTGTGGGATAGCAGGTATAGTAGGGAGAGATGGTGCCTATAGTAGCAGTGGAATAGTAGTCTCTGGGAAGGGAGTGAGACTGTGGGATAACAGGTATAGTAGGGAGAAATGGTGCCTATAGTAACAGTGGAATAGTAGTCTCTGGGAAGGGACTGTGACTGTGGGATAACAGGTATAGTAGGGAGAGATGGTGCCTATAGTAACAGTGGGACAATAGTCTCTGGGGAGGGACTGTGACTGTGGGATAGCAGGTATAGTAGGGAGACGTGGTGCCCATAATAAAGAGTGGGATAATGGTCTCTGGGAAGGGAGTGTGACTGTGGGATAGCAGGTATAGTAGGGAGAGATGGTGCCTATAGTAACAATTGGATAATAGTCTCTGGGAAGGGAGTGTGACTGTGGGAAAGCAGGTATAGTAGGGAGAGATGGTGCCTATAGTAGCCGTGGGATAATAATCTGTGAGAAGGGAGTGTTCTGTGGGATAGCAGGTATAGTAGGGAGAAATGGTGCCTATAGTAACAGTGGGATAATAGTCTCTGGGAAGGGACTGTGGGTGTGGATAGCAGGTATAGTAGGGAGAGATGGTGCCTATAGTAACAGTGGGATAATAGTCTCTGGGAAGGGAGTGTGACTGTGGATAGCAGGTATAGTAGGGAGAGATGGTGCCTATAGTAACAGTGGAATAATAGTTTGTGAGAAGGGAGTGTTCTGTGGGATAGCAGGTATAGTAGGGAGACATGGTGCCCATAGTAAATAGTGGGATAATGGTCTCTGGGAAGGGAGTGTGGGTGTGGGATAGCAGGTATAGTAGGGAGAGATGGTGCCTATAGTAACAGTGGGATAATAGTCTCTGAGAAGGGACAGTGACTGTGGGATAGCAGGCATAGTAGGGAGAGATGGTGCCTATAGTAACAGTGGGATAATAGTCTCTGGGGAGGGACTGTGACTGTGGGATAGCAGGTATAGTAGGGAGAGATGGTGCCTGTAGTAACAGTGGGATATTAGTCTCTGGGGAGGGACTGTGACTGTGGGATAGCAGGTATAGTAGGGAGAGATGGTGCCTATAGTAACAGTGGGATAATAGTCTCTGGGAAGGGAGTGTGGGTGTGGGATATCAGGTATAGTAGAGAGAGATGGTGCCTATAGTAACAGTGGGATAATAGTCTCTGGGGAGGGACTGTGACTGTGGGATAGCAGGTGTAGTAGGGAGAGATGGTGCCTATAGTAGCAGTGGCTAATAGTCTATGGGAAGGTAGTAAGACTGTGGGATAACAGGTATAGTAGGGAGAGATGGTGCCTATAGTAACAGTGGATAATAGTCTCTGGGAAGGGAGTGTGACTAAGGGATAGCAGGTATAGTAGGGAGAGATGGTGCCTATAGTAGCAGTGGTATAATAGTCTGTGAGAAGGGAGTGTTCTGTGGGATAGCAGGTGTAGTAGGGAGACGTGGTGCCTATAGTAATAGTGGGATAATGGTCTCATTGAAGGGAGTGTGGGATAGCAGGTATAGTAGGGAGAGATGGTGCCTATAGTAACAGTGGGATAATAGTCTCTGGGAAGGGAGTGTGACTGTGGATAGCAGGTATAGTAGGGAGAGATGGTGGCTATAGTAACAGTGGGGATAATAGTCTCTGGGAAGGGAGTGTGACTGTGGGATAGCAGGTGTAGTAGGGAGAGAGATTGTGCCTATAGTAGCAGTAGGATAAAAGTCTCTTGGAAGGGAGTGTGACTGTGGGATAGCAGGTATAGTAGGGAGAGATGGTGCCTATAGTAGCAGTGGAATAGTAGTCTCTGGGAAGGGAGTGAGACTGTGGGATAACAGGTATAGTAGGGAGAAATGGTGCCTATAGTAACAGTGGAATAGTAGTCTCTGGGAAGGGACTGTGACTGTGGGATAACAGGTATAGTAGGGAGAGATGGTGCCTATAGTAACAGTGGGACAATAGTCTCTGGGGAGGGACTGTGACTGTGGGATAGCAGGTATAGTAGGGAGACGTGGTGCCCATAATAAAGAGTGGGATAATGGTCTCTGGGAAGGGAGTGTGACTGTGGGATAGCAGGTATAGTAGGGAGAGATGGTGCCTATAGTAACAGTTGGATAATAGTCTCTGGGAAGGGAGTGTGACTGTGGGAAAGCAGGTATAGTAGGGAGAGATGGTGCCTATAGTAGCCGTGGGATAATAATCTGTGAGAAGGGAGTGTTCTGTGGGATAGCAGGTATAGTAGGGAGAAATGGTGCCTATAGTAACAGTGGGATAATAGTCTCTGGGAAGGGACTGTGGGTGTGGATAGCAGGTATAGTAGGGAGAGATGGTGCCTATAGTAACAGTGGGATAATAGTCTCTGGGAAGGGAGTGTGACTGTGGATAGCAGGTATAGTAGGGAGAGATGGTGCCTATAGTAACAGTGGAATAATAGTTTGTGAGAAGGGAGTGTTCTGTGGGATAGCAGGTATAGTAGGGAGACATGGTGCCTATAGTAATAGCGGGATAATGGTCTCTGGGAAGGGAGTGTGACTGTGGATAGCAGGTATAGTAGGGAGAGATGGTGGCTATAGTAACAGTGGGATAATAGTCTCTGAGAAGGGACAGTGACTGTGGGATAGCAGGCATAGTAGGGAGAGATGGTGCCTATAGTAACAGTGGGATAATAGTCTCTGGGGAGGGACTGTGACTGTGGGATAGCAGGTATAGTAGGGAGAGATGGTGCCTGTAGTAACAGTGGGATATTAGTCTCTGGGGAGGGACTGTGACTGTGGGATAGCAGGTATAGTAGGGAGAGATGGTGCCTATAGTAACAGTGGGATAATAGTCTCTGGAAAGGGAGTGTGGGTGTGGGATATCAGGTATAGTAGAGAGAGATGGTGCCTATAGTAACAGTGGTATAATAGTCTCTGGGTAGGGACTGTGACTGTGGGATAGCAGGTGTAGTAGGGAGAGATGGTGCCTATAGTAGCAGTGGCTAATAGTCTATGGGAAGGTAGTAAGACTGTGGGATAACAGGTATAGTAGGGAGAGATGGTGCCTATAGTAACAGTGGATAATAGTCTCTGGGAAGGGAGTGTGACTAAGGGATAGCAGGTATAGTAGGGAGAGATGGTGCCTATAGTAGCAGTGGGATAATAGTCTGTGAGAAGGGAGTGTTCTGTGGGATAGCAGGTGTAGTAGGGAGACGTGGTGCCTATAGTAATAGTGGGATAATGGTCTCATTGAAGGGAGTGTGGGATAGCAGGTATAGTAGGGAGAGATGGTGCCTATAGTAACAGTGGGATAATAGTCTCTGGGAAGGGAGTGTGACTGTGGATAGCAGGTATAGTAGGGAGAGGGTGCCTATAGTAACAGTGGGATAATAGTCTCTGGGAAGGGAGTTTGACTGTGGATAGCAGGTATAGTAGGGAGAGATGGTGCCTATAGTAGCAATGGGATAATAGTCTGTGAGAAGGTCTCTGGGAAAGGAGTGTGGGTGTGAGATAGCAGGTATAGTAGGGAGAGTTGGTGGCTATAGTAACAGTGGGATAATAGTCTCTGGGAAGGGACTGTGACTGTGGATAGCAGGTATAGTAGGGAGAGATGATGCCTATAGTAACAGTGGGATAATAGTTTGTGAGAAGGGAGTTTTCTGTGGGATAGCAGGTATAGTAGGGAGACGTGGTGCCCATAGTAAATAGTGGGATAATGGTCTCTGGGAAGGGAGTGTGGGTGTGGGATAGCAGGTATAGTAGGGAGAGATGGTGCCTATAGTAACAGTGGGATAATAGTCTCTGGGAAGGGAGTGTGACTGTGGATAGCAGGTATAGTAGGGAGAGATGGTGGCTTTAGTAACAGTGGGATAATAGTCTCTGGGAAGGGACTGTGACTGTGGGATAGCAGGTATAGTAGGGAGAGATGGTGCCTATGGTAACAGTGGGATAATAGTCTCTGGGGAGGGACTGTGACTGTGGGATAGCAGGTATAGTAGGGAGAGATGGTGCCTATAGTAACAGTGAGATTATAGTCTCTGGGAAAGGAGTGTGACTGTGGGATAGCAGGTATTGTAGGGAGAGATGGTGTCTATAGTAACAGTGGGATAATAGTCTCTGGGAAGGGACTGTGATTGTGGGATAGCAGGTATAGTAGGGAGAAATGGTGCCTATAGTAGCAGTGGGATAATAGTCTGTGAGAAGGGAGTGTTCTGTGGGATAGCAGGTATAGTAGGGAAATATGGTGCCTATAGTAACAGTGGGATAATAGTCTCTGGGAAGGGAGTGTGGATGTGAGATAGCAGGTATAGTAGGGAGAGATGGTGCCTATAGTAACAGTGGGATATTAGTCTGTGAGAAGGGAGTGTTCTGTGGCATAGCAGGTATAGTAGGGAGACGTGGTGCCTATAGTAATAGTGGGATAATGGTCTCTGGGAAGGGAGTGTGGGTGTGGGATAGCAGGTATAGTAGGGAGAGATGGTGCCTATAGTAACAGTGGAATAATAGTTTGTGAGAAGGGAGTTTTCTGTGGGATAGCAGGTATAGTAGGGAGACGTGGTGCCCATAGTAAATAGTGGGATAATGGTCTCTGGGAAGGGAGTGTGGGTGTGGGATAGCAGGTATAGTAGGGAGAGATGATGCCTATAGTAACAGTGGGATAATAGTCTCTGGGAAGGGAGTGTGACTGTGGATAGCAGGTATAGTAGGGAGAGATGGTGGCTTTAGTAACAGTGGGATAATAGTCTCTGGGAAGGGACTGTGACTGTGGGATAGCAGGTATAGTAGGGAGAGATGGTGCCTATGGTAACAGTGGGATAATAGTCTCTGGGGAGGGACTGTGACTGTGGGATAGCAGGTATAGTAAGGAGAGATGGTGCCTATAGTAACAGTGGGATTATAGTCTCTGGGAAGGGAGTGTGACTGTGGGATAGCAGGTATTGTAGGGAGAGATGGTGTCTATAGTAACAGTGGGATAATAGTCTCTGGGAAGGGACTGTGACTGTGGGATAGCAGGTATAGTAGGGAGAGATGGTGCCTATAGTAGCAGTGGGATAATAGTCTGTGAGAAGGGAGTGTTCTGTGGGATAGCAGGTATAGTAGGGAGAGATGGTGCCTATAGTAACAGTGGGATAATAGTCTCTGGGAAGGGAGTGTGACTGTGGGATAGCAGGTATAGTAGGGAGAGATGATGCCTATAGTAACAGTGGGATAATAGTCTCTGGGAAGGGAGTGTGACTGTGGATAGCAGGTATAGTAGGGAGAGATGGTGGCTATAGTAACAGTGGGGATAATAGTCTCTGGGAAGGGAGTGTGACTGTGGGATAGCAGGTATAGTAGGGAGAGAGATTGTGCCTATAGTAGCAGTAGGATAAAAGTCTCTTGGAAGGGAGTGTGACTGTGGGATAGCAGGTATAGTAGGGAGAGATGATGCCTATAGTAGCAGTGGATAATAGTCTCTGGGAAGGGAGTGTGACTGTGGGATAGCAGGTATAGTAGGGAGAGATGGTGCCTATAGTAGCAGTGGGATAAAAGTCTGTGAGAAGGGAGTGTTCTGTGGGATAGCAGGTATAGTAGGGAGAAATGGTGCCTATAGTAAAAGTGGGATAATGGTCTCTGGGAAGGGAGTGTGGGATAGCAGGTATAGTAGGGAGAGATGATGCCTATAGTAACAGTGGGATAATAGTCTCTGGGAAGGGAGTGTGACTGTGGATAGCAGGTATAGTAGGTAGAGATGGTGCCTATAGTAACAGTGGGATAATAGTCTCTGGGAAGGGAGTGTGACTGTGGGATAGCAGGTATAGCAGGGAGAGATGATGCCTATAGTAATAGTGGGATAATAGTCTCTGGGAAGGGAGTGTGACTGTGGATAGCAGGTATAGGAGGGAGAGATGGTGGATATAGTAACAGTGGGATAATAGTCTCTGGGAAGGGACTGTGACTGTGGGATAGCAGGTATAGTAGGGAGAGATGGTGCCTATAGTAACAGTGGGATAATAGTCTCTGGGGAGGGACTGTGAATGTGGCATAGCAGGTATAGTAGGGAGAGATGGTGCCTATAGCAACAGTGGGATAATAGTCTCTGGAGAGCGAGGGAAGCAGTGGGAAGCTGGCTGCATGTACCATGGAGGCAGAGTTTGTCTCAGGCTGAGCCAGGCAGGTGAAGTTAGGAATCGAAGCTTTTATGTAGCAGTTTTCATCTCAGCTAAGCTGCTTCTAGTGTAGGGCTCTAGTTGAAACAATGTAACAGAGTTTCCCTGACTGAGAGGGCTGAGAAAGGGGGCGGGGCCAGCACAGAAGGGTGTAAACTTTTTTTCATAAAA
This sequence comes from Xenopus petersii, assembly GCA_038501925.1. Lineage (NCBI taxonomy): Eukaryota > Metazoa > Chordata > Amphibia > Anura > Pipidae > Xenopus > Xenopus petersii. Next base: position 72,399,042 of record CM076686.1, read on the forward strand.
AAATTAATTCAGCAAGAACTCATGTTGAATAAGGGGTATGTTGGAATATTGTTACATAGTTACATAGTTAAATTGGGTTGAAAAAAGACAAAGTCCATCAAGTTCAACCCCTCCAAATGAAAACCCAGCATCCACAAGGTCATGTGCCTGAGGTGGCAGCTTCAAAGGAGGCATATATATTTAAAATAAATCAGCAGTCACTTGGTGCTAAATATAGTTGAATGGGGGTGAAGGGGTGTGACGAGCAGGCAAGGAACTTTGCCTAGAGCAGCACTCAGTATACTGCCCATTTAAGACATGACACCATACTAAAATATTGCTAGTTAAGTGAATTGGTTTTATAGCAATCTGTGGTAAGGGGTGTATAGCAGGCCATAATATAAACAGTTATTTGTTGTATGTTGACTATATTACCCTCTTTATCAGAATTCATGACTAGGAACAAAACTTACAGCAAAAATAATATTATTACATTTTTGTTTCATTATTGTTGTTCAAAAGGATGATGTGTTATGAATTTACATGAAGTAAAATTATAAATTCTTATTGTTATTAAAAACGGAAGCATTGATCAGTACCTACATAGAAGCGTTTCCATGCGAGTATAATAATTTCACCGAAAGAAAGACTAACACAAAGGGTAAATCTGTATTTGGCAGAAAATTAAGTGCAGGAGGAACTAAAGCTAGAGTGAGTGATAGCAGTATCTGAAGCAGGTACACAATAAATGCAGTTTGCACCAATTAGATATTGATTGTACTTTAAATGCACACAATGTAAACTATTTTGCACAGCATGTTTTAAGTGAGCAATTATGATTGTTGTGAAACTGCAGTAACAGAAGAGCAGGAATTTGATGTGGGAGTAAACAGAAAAATACAACAAATACAGTATGTTCACCACAGATATTAAATACTGCCCTCTGGCGAACACAAATTACATTTTATGTGGCTGAGAAAGATAAAAAAAAAAACACAAATAAGAAAAAACACCAGATTCAATTTTAGTTTTTATTGATTAAAATACAAAAATGAAGGGTGATGTGACAGTTAAACATGACACAGTTCACACTAATATGATACTGTGTATTAATCATATAAATAGAGGAAATAACTTCAAAAAAAAGGCCAAGGTATATTTACAAAAATTACAAGCAAAATACAGGCAAATCCCATGAAAACAATTTTGGATGTTCAGATTTAAAAAATAAACAGTATTACAAAATAATACAGTACAAACAAAATCAAACAGATTATTGTGGTGACCAACTGAGATGGCAGTAGATACTGTTTTCTATAGGAGAATTGGCTTTCCTTAACATGGAGATAAAATTGAGTTTAATTTCTAGAACACATACAAGTACTACATAAAAGATATGATTTTAGCTTTTATAATTTTAGCAGATGCTATGCAAATTGCAGTATGAATTAAATGTTTCAAATTATGTTTTTAATATATTGCAATAATGGAGTAACAGTGACAATATATAAAAATTAGTATTCACCTGGAAAGTTCTTAATCAACTTCTTCTATAGTTGGGCCTGAGTTGCCACCTTGTCGGGCCTGAGCACCACAGCTAGAACCTGGCATGCCTCCTGGCACACCTCCTGGCACACCTCCTTGATACAGTTTTGTAATAATGGGCTGGCATACTTTCTCTAGATCTTTCTGCTGGAAGGCATACTCTTCTTTCTCGGCCAACTGATTATTCTCCAGCCAGGAAATGACCTGTGTGCACTTCTCTGAAATTGTTCTCTTGTCTTCATCACTAATCTTGCCTTTCACGTTTTCATCTTCAACCATGCATTTTAAGTTGAATGCATAGGATTCTAGTGAGTTTTTGGCATCAACCCTTTCTCTTTGGGCATCATCATCAGCCTTGTACTTTTCTGCCTCCTGTACCATCTTTTCAATGTCCTCTTTACTCAGCCGCCCTTTGTCATTTGTGATCGTGATCTTATTCTGTTTGCCAGAGCTCTTTTCCACAGCAGACACATTTAGTATGCCATTAGCATCAATGTCAAAGGTGACTTCAATCTGAGGTACTCCTCTGGGAGCAGGGGGGATTCCACTTAACTCAAATTTCCCCAAAAGGTTATTGTCTTTGGTCATAGCCCTCTCTCCCTCAAACACCTGGATAAGCACCCCAGGCTGATTGTCAGAGTATGTGGTGAAGGTCTGTGTCTGTTTGGTTGGGATCGTTGTGTTGCGCTTGATGAGCACAGTCATTACTCCTCCTGCTGTCTCCAAGCCCAGTGACAGAGGTGCAACATCCAACAGAAGTAAATCTTGCACATTTTCTGATTTGTCACCCATTAGGATGGCAGCCTGTACAGCAGCTCCATATGCCACAGCTTCATCAGGATTTATGCTCTTGTTTAGCTCTCTGCCATTAAAGAAGTCTTGAAGCAGCTTTTGCACTTTAGGAATGCGTGTGGAACCCCCCACAAGGACAATCTCGTGTATCTGAGATTTGTCTAACTTGGCATCTCTCAGAGCCTTTTCCACAGGTTCCAAGGTACCCCTGAAGAGGTCAGAGCACAGTTCTTCAAAGCGAGCCCTGGTGATGGATGTGTAGAAGTCAATACCTTCAAAGAGGGAGTCAATTTCAATGCTTGCCTGGCTGCTGGATGACAGGGTGCGCTTTGCTCTCTCACAGGCTGTTCTCAGCCTCCTTAAAGGAATTGTTCAATGTAAAAATAAAAACTGGGTAAATAGATAGGCTGTGCAATATAAAAAATGTTTCTAATATAGTTAGTTAGCCAAAAATGTAATGTATAAAGGCTGGAGTGATTTCATATATAACAAGTCAGTCAGATCACTACTTCCTGCTTTTCAACTCTCTTTGTTTACACTGACTGGTTGCCCTGGCTACCAGACAGTAACCAATCAGAGACTTGAGGGGGGGCCACATGGGTCATTTCTGTTGCTTTTGAATCTGAGCTGAATGCTGAGGGTCAATTACAAACTCACTGAACAGAAATGTACCATGTGGCCCCCCTTCAAGTCGCTGACTAACTCAGAGTTATAGAGCTGAAAAGCAGGAAGTTGGATTCTGGCTGTTTTATTAGACATCTGTTCACTCCAGCCTTTATATATTACATATTTGGCTAACTAACTATATTAGAAACATTTTTTATTTTGCACAGCCTATCTATTTACACAGTTTTTATTTCCACACTGAACTATTCCTTTAAAGCTCTTTTGTTCTGACTGATATCCTTCTTGTGTTTTCGCTTGAATTCCTCCACAAAGTGATTCACCATACGATTGTCAAAGTCTTCTCCACCCAGATGAGTGTCGCCGGCTGTTGCCTTCACTTCAAAGATGCCATCGTCGATAGTAAGGATGGAGACATCAAATGTTCCTCCTCCCAAATCAAAGATAAGCACATTTTGCTCCCCTCTGGCTCCTTTGTCTAAGCCATAAGCAATAGCAGCTGCTGTCGGCTCATTGATGATTCTCAAAATATTCAGTCCTGCAATGACACCGGCATCCTTGGTGGCCTGTCTCTGGGAATCATTAAAGTAGGCTGGCACAGTGATAACAGCATTGGTAACAGGGTGGCCCAGGTAAGCTTCTGCTGTCTCTTTCATCTTTGTAAGCACCATAGAGGAGATCTCCTCAGGGAAGAAGCTTTTCTCTTCTCCTTTATACTCCACTTTGACCTTAGGCTTCCCCTCGTCGCTCACCACTTGGAACGGCCAGTGCTTCAAGTCACACTGCACTACAGGATCATTGAACTTTCTCCCAATCAGTCTCTTGGCATCAAACACTGTATTCTGGGGGTTCATGGCCACTTGATTCTTGGCTGCATCGCCAATCAGCCTTTCTGTGTCTGTGAAAGCCACATAGCTGGGAGTGGTGCGATTCCCTTGGTCATTAGCGATGATCTCTACTTTACCATGCTGGAAAACACCAACGCAAGAGTAGGTAGTGCCGAGGTCAATGCCGACTGCGACTCCTTTGGTTGCCATATTTGCGCTCCTTACAGTTTGCTTCACGCTTTTCGCTAGAAAATGCGCAGCTGCGTCTTTGCCCAGTAAGTATCGCTGTGCAGTTGCTCTTCTCTGTCAGATCTCACAAGTATCTGCTTAGATTCTGCTACTTCCACATCGCTTCAAACCCGCTGTATTTATACAGAACTCGGAGGAAAGATTAGCCAATCAAAGCACAGGACACGCCACGCCAGCCACGGTCACCTTAGCAACCGACCCGAAGTTTCCCGAGGCTTCCATTTCGTTAGCCAATCAGCAACCAGTTTTGCCTATGAGATCACACGAAGAACTTTCGCGAGCTTTCCGGCAGTGTCACGGTTGCTGAGTTATTCACAATCGCGGAAGATTCGCGAGCTTTCTGCAGAGAAACTGTGTAACTGTGAAAGGAAGGTTGAATGAGCTGCTAGTCGGTTAGCGCTGGCTGAACGCAATGGATATTTCTAGAGCGGTATAGATGTCGGAGAGTCGTTTTCTCATGTGAGATAGATATGCTTTCCTCTATCTGTACTTCTGTCTTGTCTCTGACCATGTCCATTCCTTCCCATCAACCCAAAGCTATTTCCTGCCAAACTGAGCTCATTTTCATAAACATATTTGGACACTCACTGTTGCAAACGTCCATGATTCCACTGTGGTCACTTCTAGAAGAAATTGTCTGGACTTCGACATTCAGACGGGCAGTGGGCTGCTAAGATCTCAATTTAGATTAAGAAATGGATAGTGTCCAGTGTTGGGAAATTGGTGGCATTATTTAAAATGGTGTGCAACAATTAGCTGTTTGCACCTCCTCTGGTAAGGAGTAAGGTGTAAATGCAGAGATTTGCTAGGGACAAAAAAAGGTGTAAAACGCAAAAAAAAAAATGTAAAAGCCCAGGGATAGCGCCCATAGAGATATGTTGAAATTGGTGGGACCAGAAAAACATGGTAAAAAGCGAGAGAATGTTACAACCAATTTGAATGTATAGGGATCCCTTTGTGTGTTGTACCCATTGGCACTCACTGTTGTACCACTCAGTTTATAGTTGATCTGCTACAACAACAGATCAAGGAACTGCTAATTAGGTGAACCCGTCAAACCAGCAAATCTTTCCATGCATGCCTACCATTTTTTTAGCTAGTTTAACTACTGGGAGTGCTGCAAATTCCTTGGATCCACAATTTGTTTAGCCCCAGAACCAATTAATGTCTCATAATGAGGGACCTATGCAGACATTTTGGGAGAGAACTGTATTAACAGGCTCATGTGTTCCATTCCTAGGAACCTTTTCTAACCTGCCACAGATGTTGGTCAAACAGGCCATTGGGCTGGCCCCATACACAAAAATAGATTCCAGATGGGTAAAACAAGGGATCATTTCTTGAGGATACTTTAGTCAAAAGTTATAGCAGATGAGAAGCATAATGGTGAGCCCTCTATCCCATCGGAAAACTCCCTATCAGTGTAGCCCTTGAGCAGGGGGGGGTAGTTAGGACCTACATCTCCATTGTACTCTCACTTCTGCCTGAACCCGAGCCATGGGATTCATAAACTTGCAGATATTGAGGGGAAGGGTAGAACTACAAAATAAGCTGGAGGAGGTCCTAGGTGCACCAGGTTACATCACTGGCCTTGAGGAAATTACCATGTTTACATTAAAACAGCACTGCCCATACACAAACCAATAAGCAACTGACTTGTATGAAGGGTCAAGTGAGCATTTTATGTTGGCTTATGTGTGTATGGGCAGCTTTACTCCCTGTAGCTATCACATACCTATTCCCCCTTATGCTTTGCACATGGAGTTGGGAATTATTGGCCATTCACACTACAATTTTTTCCAGCCTCTGTAGCTGCACAAACTTGGTACCCACCAAGTTTGTGCAGCTACAGAGGCTGGAAAAAATTGACAAAAGGGGCATTTACCCAGGACCAACCAAGACAGAGGGCTCAAGGTTAGATCTTTCATCTGCTATAACTTTAAAATAAAGCACTCCTCTGTAACAACACAACTGTTATCTGAAGCCATGTTCAAGTTCTACAGACAAGAAGTTCTTTATAAAAGAATTCATTTTAAAATGTTTTATTCTGTTTTCCCATTTTGTTAAATATATTAACTGCTCCCATGGCAGTTGGTCCAGGGCAGTGCATTTTGGCTCTGTGTAAACACAGACTATTTCTTTATTGCGTGCCTTATTATTGGGGGCAGCTGTGTGTGGGGGGGTCACTGAGATCTTTCCATTGCCCCACTGGCATCTTAATTTAAACCAGTTGGCACCCATACAGTTCTGTGTTTCTAGGCTGTGTTGAAGGTTTGGTGGGAGCTGAAACCCAGAAAGAGTAGGAATACAGTCAAATTGTATATAAGGAAGACGGCTAATGGGAAAGATGCACTTGTGTCAAGTGACAAGCAGAAGGTAAAGGGAATAAATAATGCAAATGAATATGTAAAAGACACAAAATGAACAAGGCAGAGAGAAAGCTTGTCTTCACCACTTGTTGGAAAGGAGAGTGTCTAGGTTCTTATGGGGTTGGATAGTGCAGATTCTGCAGTGCCTGTCCTTAACTTTATCTCCTGATACTTTATACTCAGTATCATACCTCCCAACTGTCCCATTTGTTGCAGGACAGTCCCGAATTTGACAGCACAACCCGCAATCCCAGATTGTTACTAAAATGTCCTGACTTTCTCTTTGATCTCCTGCACTGAACAGCCAGAAAAAGAGACAACGTTTCTAAAACTTAATTAAATAAGAGGCTTTTGACAGACAGCTGAGGCAGCTGCACTTAGATACATTTGTAACAATTTAAGATAAGCAATGAAACAATTTAACAGTCTGAACTAAATCATGCTTGTCACCTCCATTCTGAAAAAAAACCCTCTTGATCCCTTCAATCTTGATAACCTCTGACCTATCTCTTTGCTACCCTTCATCTCTAAACTACTTGAGTGCCTAGTTTACAACTGATTAAGGTAATTCTTCTCTGACAATAACCTGCTGGACTCCATACAATCGGGTTTAAGGCAACAACACTGAAACTGCCCTAACCTGACTAACTATTGACATTCTAATAGCAAAAGCCAACAACCACTTCTCACTAATAATACTTCTTGATGTCTCGGCTGCACTTGACACGGTGGATCATACTCTCCTCCTCCAATCCCTCCATTTGCTTGGCCTTTGTGATCCAGCACTTTCATGGTTCTATTCTTACCTTACTAATCGTTCCTTTAGTGTCTTCTACAATGTAGTATCATCTGCTCCCCTACCTCTTTCTGTTGGGGTTCCTCAAATCTCTGTGCTATATTTCTTCCCTCCTCAAAATAATCAATTCATATGGTTTCCAATACTGACTGATGATACTCAGATCTATCTCTCTTAGGGATGCACCGAATCGACATTTTTGGATTTGGCCAAACCCACAAGTCCTTGGCGAAAGATTTGGCCGTATACCAAACCGAATCTGAATCCTAATTTGCATATGCAAATTAGGGGTGGGAAGGGGAAAACATTTTTACTTCCTTAGGTCAAGGTTAAATAGGTGAAGAGCCGCGCTTAGTTACAGCTGCACCAAGAAAAAATGTGGGGCCACTGGTCCACGTGTACAGTTCAAATAATGAAAAGGAAGGTGCGCTAATTGGAGGTCAAGTGCCGTATGTCTAAAAGAAAGAGCAATCCCAATAGTGTATTAACCTTTTACACCTATAGTAATTAGGAGCGTCGGAACTACTCACAAATCTTAAGCAATCAGGAATTGGTGTTTGTGTCCTGATCTCTTGGTGTCCCGATCTCTTGGTTTAAACTTTGCCTTTTTTTTTACATATGATTTTTTGTATAATTTCACTAAGAATAACAAGCATTGAATCCCTTTTGTGCTGGTAGTAGTATGGTCTCTCAAAATAATGACATGCATTGGTCACAGTAGCCTCATAAAAGGAAACTAGGAGCAGTCTACATTTTGCTTTTCTCATAATCTCTGTAAATTTTATAGGAAACATTACTATTTTGATATTTCTAAAATGTAAAACATGTGGATATGTTGTTTTATTCAAATTGTGGTAGAAACAGCCATTGTAATTTAAAGGGATAGGGGATAAGGAAAATATCCAAAATTGCAAAAATAGTGAGTGGTAAGGTACACTTACCAATACAAACAGGGGGTCCAGGTGCTCAAGCCTCCAGACCTTCATCTTGGGGAGGTAATATCAGACATGTAGAATCCCATGGTGAGCTGGCACAAACACTGGACGTCACTCCAAAATAGATGCAAATAAAACATTTTATTACGCAACAAGGAACGTCTGAGGGGGTGGCCTAAATTGTGGCACAAACAGCCAATTAATAATTCCATGGATACAGTATGTTGTTTTATTGAAAATGTGGTAGAAACAGACAATTCAGTGACTATTTAGCAATCAATACTAGTGCATGTATTGGCCTTTCCACAAATCCGGGCCTGCTGGCATGTTAAAGAATCTTACCAAACTGGAATATATATATAAGTAAATATTGTCCTTCTACATCTTTTCCCTTGAGCCACCATTTTATGATATTCTCTGTGCTCCCTCAGAGTCCATCTTACCAGAAATACTGCAGCTCTAACTGTAACAGGGAGAAGTGTGGGAGTGAAACACAGAACCTTGTCTGCTAATTGGCTCATGCAACCTAACATGTATGCTCCGTTTGTGTGCACCGTGAATCCTAGGATTCCAGGGGGCAGACCTTATTTTATAAAATGGTAATTTTCTATTTTGAATACACAATGGAAAATACTACTAAAAAGTACAGTATATTATTATGAAAGTAGTTTATTTACATATGAGCTGTTTTATGCAATATATTTTTTATAGAGACCTACATTGTTCTGGGGAATAGTTTTCCTTTAACTAGTTCATTTCTTTATTATATACAAAAAAGGAGCCAGAGTTCCAAGAACCACTCAGTAAGGGCACAGATAACTCAACACAATCAAGTCAAAAGCCGACACAAATTTTGTGTTTACTCAAAGTAAATAAGGTAACAAGTGGAATTCACGATTGGATACTTAGAGAACTTAGTTTAGTTTTAGCAAGGCCTCCAGTATCAGACTGGCCCACCGGGATACCAGGAAAACTCCTGCTTCTAACAATTTGGCCTATTTCATGGTAATTCCCTATTTCTTTTTAGGAAAAAAGAGGTTTAATAATGGAAGTATGGAACAATAGAGTATAGTAAGTAGAAATAAAAGACTAAAGAGAATAAAGAGGTTAAGTGAGTAGAGGAGGAATAATAGTTTGGAAAGTGGGCCCACAGTCTAAGGTTTTCTGGTGGGCCTCTGGCATCCCAGTTCAACACTGCAGGCCTCTGATTTTATTAGAGTCATTTTAATATAGTATGGTAACTATGAATGGAAGAAAAACTGATATAATTCTTATATTTAAAATAAATTGATCAAAATCTCAGCCTGGCAGTTACAGGTCTGTATTCATTATGAGTAGTAATTGGCATGGCTTTATAAAGGACAGATTGTGTAACACAATCTGATGCAGTAAGTAAAAAGTTAGACAGTGGGGTTTCAGTAGATTTGATACAGTGTTGCATTAACAGCTGCTTTCTTAGCTAAGGCTGGCCCTGCCCCTTTTGTGACGTCATCGGCAGGGCGGCGCGAGTATATAAAATGAATCCGGAAGTTGGACTTGGGTGGGCATGGGAAAATCCCGACCCACACATCACTAGTCTGTTGGTCTTGGTGATGTTATTTGCACACGAATAGGAAACTGGCTACAGGTTCATGTACAGAGGGTGATTCTCAGTGATACATTCTCTACTTGAAATAGGGTTCTTAGTGGGGCGATGCATGATCTTTATTCAGTGTCTGACTGGGATGTCCAGGACCCACCGGGCTGCCACTTCAGGGGTCCCCTACCTCAGGTGCCCCCCACCTTAGTCACTAAGTCATCTGGACAGCCTACAGTCCATACCCCATAGAGCTTACAATCTAAGGACCAGCACAGCTGGATCAGGGGCATAGGCTTACAGGTAGTGGGCAGGTCAAAATGAGCTCAGCTTAAAAAGAGAGGTCATGGCTTGGGTGGGTTGAGGGTGGAGATTTGGCATAATTGGGGAGTGAATGGGGGGTGGACCAAGCACATGTCTATGCATGCAAAATTATTTTTCTCCCTAGGGAAGGACACTGCCAACATAGTAGTAATTATGTAAGTGGCCCTGATCACCATAGTGAGGCATGGTGATGTGATATTTAATAATCATTCACAGTAGCTCCACAAGAGTGTTGATTCTTTTTCTGGGGGTTGAAAGAGAGAAAGATAGATAGATACAAGAGTGTAAAATATACACTTACTGTAATTTATTAGGCTAATGGAAGTTACCAAGGAGTTTAGGGACCATAATAAAGCATAAGGTTGCAGGAAGGTGAGTTTGCTAAAGCAGAGATCCCTCCTGGTGTTACCACTGATGGAGTTACCTTCTGATACACTGTTAATGGGGCTGTATATGTTCAACAAGAGCACAATAAATGACTTGTTTAGAAATTACTTCTGCATAGTCTTTCAATTGAAGGAAAAATCCATATAGCCTAAATTTTATTTTATTAATATTCCCCTAGCAGATTTTTTTTTTTTTTAAATAGAATGTGTTAACATATGCAGTCTGTGCCAACTGCTAAAAGGATTAAATGCCTTCTTCAAAGGAGGCATATATATTTAAAATAAATCAGCAGTCACTTGGTGCTAAATACAGCCGGGAGGGGGTGGAGGGGTGTGACTCTGCTCTACTCAACTAGCTCATGCATACAGATAGTACTGCACAATAACTTTATGTGTAGGAAACGAGCAGGCAAGGAACTTTGCCTAGAGCAGCACTCAGTATACTGCCCCTTTAAGACATGACACCATTCTAAAATACTGCTAGTTAAGCGAGTGGATTTTATAGCAATCTGTGGCAAGGGGTGTATAGCAGGCCATAAAATAAGAACAGTTCTTTGTTGTAAGTTGACCAAATTACGCTCTTTATCAGAAATCGTGTCTAGGAACATACCTTACAGCAAAAATAATATTAAATATATGTTTCCTTATTGTTGTTTAAAAGGATGATGTATGAATTTCCATGAAGTAGAATTACAAATTCATATTGTCATTAATAACTGCAGCATTGATCAATACCTACATAGAAGAGTGTATATGCAAGTATAATAATTCCACAGAAAGAAAGGCTAACACAAAGGGTAAATGTATTTGGCAGAAAATTAAGTGCAGGAAGAACTAAAGCTAGAGTGAGTGATAGCAATACCTTGCACCAGTTACATATTGATTGCATTTTAAATGCACACAATGCAAACTCACAAAGCATTATTTTGCATAGCATGTTTTAAGTGAGCAATTATAATTGTTGTGAAACTGCAGTACCAGCAGAGCAGGAAGTTGATGTGGGAGTAAACAGAATCATTCAACAAATACGTTCACCACAGATATTAAATACTGCCCTCTGGTGAATACAAATTAAATATTATGTGGCTGAGAAAAATAAAATAAAATAAACAAAAATAAGAAAAAACACCAGATTCTATTTTAGCTTTTATTGATTAAAATACAAAAATGAAGGGTGATGTGACAGTTAACCATGACACAGTTCACACTAATATGATACTGTGTATTAAGCATATAAATAGATGAAATAACTTGAAAAAAAGGCATATTAACAAAAATTACAAGCAAATTACAGGCAAATCCCATGAAAACAATTTTAAATGTTCAGCTTTACAAAAGGAACAGTGCTCCACTTTCCTTCATTTTAAATGTCTGCTGTAATACATATAAAATGCACTTTCAGTACAAAAGGTGTTTCTTAAAAACAGAAGTAAACTATATTACAAAATAATACAATACAAACAAAATCAAACAGATTATTGTGGTGACCAACTGAGATGGCATTATATACTGTGTTCTAAATGAGAACTGATATTCCTTAACATGGAGATAAAATTGAGTTTCTTTGCTAGAACACATACAAGTACTACATATAAGATAAGACTTTAGCTTTTATAATTGCAGCAGATGCTATGCAAATTGCAGTATGAATTAAATGTTTTAAATGATGTGTTTAATGTATTACAATATATTGACAAAATATACAAATTAGTATTCACCTGGAAAGTTCTTAATCAACTTCTTCTATAGTTGGGCCTGAACTGCCACCTTGTCGGGCCTGAGCACCACAGCTAGAACCTGGCATGCCTCCTGGCACACCTCCTGGCACACCGCCTTGATACAGTTTTGTAATAATGGGCTGGCATACTTTCTCTAGATCTTTCTGCTGGAAGGCATACTCTTCTTTCTCGGCCAACTGATTATTCTCCAGCCAGGAAATGACCTGTGTGCACTTCTCTGAAATTGTTCTCTTGTCTTCATCACTAATCTTGCCTTTCACGTTTTCATCTTCAACCATGCATTTTAAGTTGAATGCATAGGATTCTAGTGAGTTTTTGGCATCAACCCTTTCTCTTTGGGCATCATCATCAGCCTTGTACTTTTCTGCCTCCTGTACCATCTTTTCAATGTCCTCTTTACTCAGCCGTCCTTTGTCATTTGTGATTGTGATCTTATTCTGTTTGCCAGAGCTCTTTTCCACAGCAGACACATTTAGTATACCATTAGCATCAATGTCAAAGGTGACTTCAATCTGAGGTACTCCTCTGGGAGCAGGGGGGATTCCACTTAACTCAAATTTCCCCAAAAGGTTATTGTCTTTGGTCATAGCCCTCTCTCCCTCAAACACCTGGATAAGCACCCCAGGCTGATTGTCAGAGTATGTGGTGAAGGTCTGTGTCTGTTTGGTTGGGATCGTTGTGTTGCGCTTGATGAGCACAGTCATTACTCCTCCTGCTGTCTCCAAGCCCAGTGAAAGAGGTGCAACATCCAACAGAAGTAAATCTTGCACATTTTCTGATTTGTCACCCATTAGGATGGCAGCCTGTACAGCAGCTCCATATGCCACAGCTTCATCAGGATTTATGCTCTTGTTTAGCTCTCTGCCATTAAAGAAGTCTTGAAGCAGCTTTTGCACTTTAGGAATGCGTGTGGAACCCCCCACAAGGACAATCTCGTGTATCTGAGATTTGTCTAACTTGGCATCTCTCAGAGCCTTTTCCACAGGTTCCAAGGTACCCCTGAAGAGGTCAGAGCACAGTTCTTCAAAGCGAGCCCTGGTGATGGATGTGTAGAAATCAATACCTTCAAAGAGGGAGTCAATTTCAATGCTTGCCTGGCTGCTAGATGACAGGGTGCGCTTTGCTCTCTCACAGGCTGTTCTCAGCCTCCTTAAAGCTCTTTTGTTCTGACTGATATCCTTCTTGTGTTTTCGCTTGAATTCCTCCACAAAGTGATTCACCATACGATTGTCAAAGTCTTCTCCACCCAGATGAGTGTCGCCGGCTGTTGCCTTCACTTCAAAGATGCCATCATCAATAGTAAGGATGGAGACATCAAATGTTCCTCCTCCCAAATCAAAGATAAGCACATTTTGCTCCCCTCTGGCTCCTTTGTCTAAGCCATAAGCAATAGCAGCTGCTGTCGGCTCATTGATGATTCTCAAAATATTCAGTCCTGCAATGACACCGGCATCCTTGGTGGCCTGTCTCTGGGAATCATTAAAGTAGGCTGGCACAGTGATAACAGCATTGGTAACAGGGTGGCCCAGGTAAGCTTCTGCTGTCTCTTTCATCTTTGTAAGCACCATAGAGGAGATCTCCTCAGGGAAGAAGCTTTTCTCTTCTCCTTTATACTCCACTTTGACCTTAGGCTTCCCCTCGTCGCTCACCACTTGGAACGGCCAGTGCTTCAAGTCACACTGCACTACAGGATCATTGAACTTTCTCCCAATCAGTCTCTTGGCATCAAACACTGTATTCTGGGGGTTCATGGCCACTTGATTCTTGGCTGCATCGCCAATCAGCCTTTCTGTGTCTGTGAAAGCCACATAGCTGGGAGTGGTGCGATTCCCTTGGTCATTAGCGATGATCTCTACTTTACCATGCTGGAAAACACCAACGCAAGAGTAGGTAGTGCCGAGGTCAATGCCGACTGCGACTCCTTTGGTTGCCATATTTGCGCTCCTTACAGTTTGCTTCACGCTTTTCGCTAGAATAAGCGCAGCTGCGTCTTTGCCCAGTAAGTATCGCTGTGCAGTTGCTCTTCTCTGTCAGATCTCACAAGTATCTGCTTAGATTCTGCTACTTCCACATCGCTTCAGACCCGCTGTATTTATACAGAACTCGGAAGAAAGATTAGCCAATCAAAGCACAGGACACGCCACGCCAGCCACGGTCACCTTAGCAACCGACCCGAAGTTTCCCGAGGCTTCCATTTCGTTAGCCAATCAGCAACCAGTTTTGCCTATGAGATCACACGAAGAATTTTCGCGAGCTTTCCGGCAATCTCACGGTTGCTGAGTTATAAGTCACAATCGCGGAAGATTCGCGAGCTTTCTAGAGAGAAACTGTGTAACTGTGAAAGGAAGGTTGAATGAGCTGCTAGTCGGTTAGCGCTGTCTGAACGTAATGGATATTTCTAGAGCGGTATAGATGTCGGAGAGTTGTTTTCTCAAGTGAGATAGATATGCTTTCCTCTATCTGTACTTCTGTCTTGTCTCTGACCATGTCCATTCCTTCCCATCAACCCAAAGCTATTTCCTGCCAAACTGAGCTCACTTTCATAAACATATTTGGACACTCACTGTTGCAAACGTCCATGATTCCACTGTGGTCACTTCTAGAAGAAATTGTCTGGACTTGGACATTCAGATGGGCAGTGGGCTGCTAAGATCTCAATTTAGATTAAGAAATGGATAGTGTCCAGTGTTGGGAAATTGGTGGCATTTAAAATGTTCAACATTTAGCTGTTTGCGCCTCCTCTGGTAAGGAGTAAGGGAACTTACCAGAGTGGTAAATACAGTAGAGCCCACATTTTTCAGGGGACCAAGGAAAAAAAGTAAAATCCAGGAAAATGTAAAACAAGGTAAATGTGCTAAGGACATATAAATGTCAACTACTGTATGTCCAAGCCTGTGCTGTTAATAAATAAACTTGAATGCATGTGTAGTGCTGCCCCAGGGTCCCATGTGAGAACAAGGGACACAGGTAAGGATTAAATGTATTTCCCTGGTGCCAACATACACTCCGGCCCGGAGTGGGAGTGCTGCAAATTCCTTGGATCCACCATTTGTTTAGCCCCAGAGCCAATTAATGGCTCATAATGAGGGACCTATGCAGACATTTTTGGAGAGAAATGTATTAACAGGCTCATGTGTTCCATTCCTTGGAACTGTTTCTAACCTGCCACAGATGTTGGTCAAACAGGCCATTGGGCAGGCCCCATACACCAAAATAGATTCCAGATGGGTAAAACAAGTGATCATTTCTTGAGGATACTTTAGTCAATAGTTATAGCGGATGAGAAGTATGATGGTGAGCCCTCTATCCCATGGGGTAACTCCCTATCAGTGTAGCCCTAGGAGGTAGTTAGTACCTGCATCTCCATTGTGCTCTCACTTCTGCCTGAACCTGAGCCAGGGGATTTATGCACTTGCAGACATTGAAGGGAGGGGTAGAACTTCAAAATAAACTGGAGAGGGTCCTAGGTGCACCAGGTTACATCACTGTCCCTGTTGGCCATGAGCAAATTGGCCATTTTTACATTAAAACAGCACTGCCCATACACAAACCAATAAGGAACCAACTTGTGTGAAGGGTCAAGTGAGCATTTTATGTTGGCTTATGTGTGTCTGGGCAACTTTACTCCCTTTAGCTATCACATAGCTATTCCCCCTTATGCCTTGCACATGGAGTTGGGAATTATTGGCCATTCACACTACAATTTTTTCCAGCTTCTGTAGCTGCACAAACTTGGTACCAATGGGCAGTTGGCCAGGACCAACCAAGACAGAGGGCTCAAGTTTAGATCTTTCATCTGCTATAACTTTAAAATGAAGCACTCCTCTCTAACAACACAGGTGTTATCTGAAGCCGTGTTCAAGTTCTACAGACAAGAAGTGATTTATAAAAGAATTAATTTATAAATGTTTTATTCTGTTTTCCCATTTTGGTAAATATGTTAACTGCTTCCATGCCCATTGTTCCAGGGCACTGCATTTTGGCTCTGTGTAAACACAGACTATTTCTTTATTGTGTTTCTTATTATACATTTATTGGGGGCAGTTGTGCATGGGTGCACTAAAATCTTTCCATGGCCCCACTGGCATCTTAAATTGAACCAGTCAGCACCCCTACAGTTCTCTGTTTCTAAGCTGTGCTGGAGGTTTGGTGGGAGCTGAAACCTAGGAAGAGCAGGAATATAGTCAAAGTGAATATAAGGAAGAAGGCAAATGGGAAAGACATACTTGTGGCAAGTGACAAGCAGAAGGTAAGGGGACTAAATAATGCAAATTAATATGTACAATACACAAAAAGAACAAGGCAGAGATAAAGCTTGTCATCAACACTTGTTGGAAAGGAGAATGTCTAGGTATCATACCTCCCAATCGTCCCGTTTTTTGCAGGACAGTCCTGAGTTTGACAGCTCAACCCGCAGTCCCAGATTGTTACTGAAATGTCCTGACTTTCTCTTTAATCTCCTACACTGAACAGCCAGAAAAAGATACAAAGGCTTTTGACAGAGAGCTCAATGGCAGCTGTACTTAGATACATTTGTAACAATTTAAGATAAGCAAAGAAACAATTGATACAATCTCAACTAAAATATGCTCATCACCTCTATTCTGAAAAAAAACCTCTCTTGATCCCTCCAATCTTGATAACTTCTGACCTATCTCTTTGCTACGCCTCATCTCTAAACTACTTGAGTGCCTAGTTTACAACCGATTAACACCATTCCTCTCTGACAATAACCTGCTGGACCCCATACAATCAGGTTTTAGTCAACAACACTCCACTGATACTACCCTTACCCGACTAACTATTGACCTTCTAACAGCAAAAGCCAACAACCACTTCTCACTTCTAATACTTCTTGATGTCTCGGCTGCACTTGACACGGTGGATCATCCTCTCCTCCTCCAATCCCTCTATTTGCTTGGCCTTTGTGATCCAGTGTGGTTCTCTTCTTACCTCACTAATCGTTCCTTTAGTGTCTCCTACAATGGCGTATCATCTGCTCCCCTACCCAGGGCCGCCATTAGAAATCACGGGGCCCCGTACAACAAAATTTTTGGGGCCCCCTGGGCCCCGCCCACACTGACGACCAAGCTCCACCCCATTTCCCGCCCACTCCACATCGCAGTTAAAAGACCACACAGACATCAGCGCTAAAAAAGTAACCCCCACGACACAAGTTGTAAAAAGCTATTGATGGTCAGGGCCCCCTTATAAAAAATTGGGGCCCCAAAAAAAAAAAAAATTAAATTTTTTTTTTTTTAAAAAAACATTGGTGGCAGGGGCCCCCTTATAAGTTAAAAAAAAACTTGGGGCCCCAACAAAAAAAAATGTAAAAAAAACTAAAAAATAAACAAACATTGGTGGCAGGGGCCCCCTTATAAGTTAAAAACAAATTGGGGCCCCAAAAAAAAAATTTAAAAAAAAAAAAAAACTGGTGGCAGGGGCCCCCTTACAAGTTAAAAACAAATTGGGGCCCCAAAAAAAAATTTAAAAAAAAAAAAAAATTTTTTGAAAAAAAAAAAAACATTGGTGGCAGGGGCCCCCTTATAAGTTAAAAACAAATTGGGGCCCCAAAAAAAAATTTAAAAAAAAAAAAAATTTTTTTTGAAAAAAAAAAAAACATTGGCGGCAGGGGCCCCCTTATAAGTTAAAAACAAATTGGGGCCCTAAAAAAAAATTTGAAAAAAAAAAAAATTTTTTTTGAAAAAAAAATAAACATTGGCGGCAGGGGCCCCCTTACAAGTTAAAAACAAATTGGGGCCCCAAAAAAAAATTTAAAAAAAAAAAAAAATTTTTTGAAAAAAAAAAAAAAAAACATTGGCATCAGGGGCCCCCTTATATGTTAAAAACAAATTGGGGCCCCAAAAAAAAATTTAAAAAAAAAAAAAAGTTTTTTTGAAAAAAAAAAAACATTGGCCGCAGGGGCCCCCTTATAAGTTAAAAACAAATTGGGGCCCCGAAAAAAAAAAAAATTTTTTTTGAAAAAAAAAAAAAACATTGGCGGCAGGGGCCTATAGAATATTAAAATAATACATTGGTGGCCAGGAGATTAAAAAAAAAAAAAATACACAAACTGGTGTTCAGTAGAATTGAACTCACGGCTTCAGTACTTCAACTTCACCTCCTTTCGTGACTTCGGGTCTTTTCACCGCTTCAGGACTTCGGCTTCGGCTGTTTTCGTGACTTCGGGTCTTTGCGCTGATTCAGGACTTCGGCTGTTTTCGTGACTTCGGGTCTTTTCGGCGCTTCGTGACTTCGGCTTTTTCCGTGACTTCGGGTCTTTTCGGCGCATCGGCTTCGGCTTTTCGGCACTTCCGCATTCGGCAGCACAGAGGCAAGACGTACGGCTCGGGCGCTCGTAAGGGGGGCCCGGATCTTCAAAAAATGCAGCGCTGCCGGGCCCCCCTTCATGCCCGGGCCCGGTACGCTTGTCCCCCCTGTCCCCCCCTGATGGCGGCCCTGCCCCTACCTCTTTCTGTTGGGGTTCTTCAATTCTCTGTTTGATATTTCTTCCTTTGGCAAAAATAATCAACTCATATGGTTTCCAATGCTGACTGATGATACTCCGATCTATCTCTCCTCTCCTGATCCCAATTCAGAGCTCTTAATTTGGGTATCCTCCTGCCTGTCTGCTATCTCTACTTGGATGTTGCAACGCTACCTTAAATTCAACCTCTCTGAAAAGGAAATGGTTCTCTTTCCCCCATCTAACACCCATAACATCCCAGAAGTATCTATCATAGTTAACAATTCTACTCTGTTAGCATAACTGTAATAACACATAAAACCTGACCCTAAAACCCCCAGAAATGTGTTCAAACTTTCCATAACCTGCCAAATTATGTAAAATAAATGTGGTGTTTAGGGGGTGTGGCCAGTGTCGGACTGGGACACCAGGGGCCCACCCAAAAATTTTAGACCATGAGCCCACCAAAAGACCTTAGATTAGGGGCCCACTCTCAGTTCTATTATAATTCCTCTTCTCACACAATCTCTATTCTGCTATTCTCTTCTTCATGCTATAATCTATTTTCCAATATATTTAGTCTCTTTGTTCTCATAGAAATCGGTAATGGCCATGAAATATGCCAAATGTTTTGAAGCAGGAGGGCCCACTGACACCGAGTTTTCATGGTATCCCTGTGGGCCAGTCTGACACTGGGTGTGGCCATAAAATGGGTGTGGTCAAAAAATGTTGTTAGGTATGCAGTATTTGGTACCTGTTAACTGTTTGTGTGTTAGACAGTTCAACCTTGCAGATTTATTTGCTTGCGCGGTTGCTAAAGGAATACGAGGCTGCAGTAGTTAACAAAAATCCAAATTCTTTTTTTTTATTAAAGCATTCATAGCTGTTATAAACTCGTTTAAAAATCTCAGTTGTCAATCAAATATTGGCTGCCCCTCCTCTGTGCCTTAGGCATATTACTTTCACTTTCCATTCAGCACTTTCTAGATGTCACTGCTCTCCCCACATCCCCCTCTCTCTTAACCATTCAATTGTGTAGTCAGTGCATGGGGATGGACATCAGGTTCTGAGATGACGCAAGGCTTGCCTTAATAACAGTATCCACAAAATGGTTCCTGCCTGCTTGCTATAATTATGAGTGATGGAAGCAAGATTCAAATAATTTATACAGTGTAATTAAAGTTAATGTTGCTTGACTAACATCATAAAATAGGATTTGGAATAATTATTTTGGGTGACAGGTCCCCTTTAAGAACAATACTTCAGTGCATGTATTGGGACATAAGCGTTTCTGTTGAATCACACAACAGAAATTGCTGTATAAATGGTATAAATGTATTACCTTTAGAAGGAAAGGTAAAAGAGTAAAGGACCACCCTCTGTGGGTTAAATAAGGAAGCTTATAGGAATGAAGAGGAAAGCTTTTAAAAACTACATGGGGCAGGCACTGAAAAAAGAATAAAAATGCTACAAGGGGCCCATTAACTTAGTTTGAGTGAAGGAATAGAAGAAAAAAACCTTCGAATTTCGACCTTCGACTACGACTTGTTCGACTATTCGATAGTTGAAGTACTGTCTCTTTAAGAAAAAACTTCGACCCCCTAGTGCGTCACCTAAAAGCTACCGAAGTCAATGTTAGCCTATGGGGAAGGTCCCCATAGGCTTTGCTATCTTTTTTTGGTCGAACAAAAATCGTTCGATCGATGGATTAAAATCCTTCAAATCGAACGATTCGAAGGATTTAATCATTCGATCGATACGAATAGCGCTAAATCCTTCGACTTCGATATTCGAAGTCGAAGGATTTAACTTGGACAGTCGAATATCGAGGATTAATTAACCCTCGATATTCGACCATAAGTAAATTTGCCCCCAAGCAGGCCCGGACTGACCATAGCTCAGTTCGGGCAATTTCCCGAAGGGCCGCTCCATTTGCCTTTGAAATGGGCCGCTTCTGATTTGCGGCGTCTGGGCAGGGAGAGATTTACAGCATGCACGCTGGGCTTCTCCTTCACACTCACCAAGCAGCTGCGTGTTCCTCCTCCCTCGATCGGTCAGGGAAAGGCAAAGGTGATTGGCCAGCAGACGGGTTGGGAGGTGTCAGAGTTCCCGTGCTGTTTCACGAAGCTCCTAGGAGAGGTAGGGGTGTCTGTGTGTGTGTGTTTGTGTCTCTCTGTGTCTGTGTGTCTCTGTGTTTGTTTGTCTCTGTGTGTTTGTGTATCTCTGTGTCTTTTTGTGTGTGGGTGTGTCTCTGTGTTTGCGTGTCTCTGTGTCTCTCTGTGTTTGTGTGTCTGTGTGTCTCTGTGTGTCTGTGTGTGTGTTTGTGTCTCTCTGTCTCTGTTTGTCTCTGAGTGTGTGTTTCTGTGTGTGTCTGTGTGTCTCTCTGTTTGTTTGTCTGTCTTTTTGTGTGTCTGTGTGTTTCTCTGTGTGTGTGTTTGTGTCTCTGTGTGTGTGTCTCTGTGTGTGTGTCTCTGTGTGCGTGTCTCTGTGTTTGTCTCTCTGTTTGTGTGTGTGTGTCTCTGTGTGTGTGTGTCTCTCTGTGTTTGTGTGTCTCTGTGTGTGTCTGTGAGTTTCTCTGTGTTTGTGTCTTTTTGTGTGTTTGTGTGTCTCTCTGTCTCTGTGTGTGTGTCTCTGTGTGTGTGTCTCTGTGTGTGTGTCTCTGTGTTTGTCTCTCTGTTTGTGTGTCTTTTTGTGTGTGTGTGTCTCTGTGTTTGTGTGTCTCTGTGTGTGTGTGTCTCTCCGTGTTTGTGTGTCTCTTTGTGTGTGTGTTTGTGTGTCTGTGTTTACATGTGGGCTGCTTTGTTTTTTGCCCGGGCTGCTTTTTGCTCCCAGTCCGGCTCTGCCCCCAAGTGTTCAAAAACAAACAAAAATCAGGAAGGCAAAGATAGAAAACAATGAAATGATTGCATCATAGGCAAGGACTAATAATTTTTTCAAAGCAATTCATAGCCAATACGATGCAGGTTGTGACTGTGTCTCCATTGTAAAATGGAAATAATTTGGTTATAAAGGAATCAAAAAAAGCAATGAAGGAAAACTTTGCACCCAAAATGAATACTTAAGCAACAGATAGTTTACATCATATTAAGTGGCATGTTAAAGAATCTTACCAACCTGGAATATATAAACATTTTTATTGTTTTTTGTTAATATGGCGGGGGTACAGAAGAAAGAAAAAGAAAAAAAGGGGGGGAGAAGGTACAGTGATATCCAGATAACACATTAATATTCACGTTCCATCGGGAGTATTGAAATTATGCTTAATCTAATTATATCAAGGGAATTTAAGCATGTACATCTAACCAGGGGTTCCATATATTGCCAAATTTATCCGGGCAACCCCTCGTATGTTAGCTTTATTAATGGAAGTATCTGGTTCACATAGTCTACCCATTCACATTTTCTAGGGGGGCCGGAGCCATCGACCTCATGATTGTTATTTTTTTGGTATAATAGAGGAGTGACCTCACAAGTATCCTTGATCTCTTTGTGGGTAAAATGTCATCTACCAAGACCAGTAAGCATACTTCAGGGTAGAGGATCGGGGGAGATCTAGCATTTCCACCATGTATTTGGCAACCTCTTTCCAGTATCGGTGAGTGATAGGGCATGTCCACACCATGTGCCAGTTTGACCCGTCTTGTTCTCCGCATCTTTTACATATTGGGGAGTGAAATTTCCCCATGCGGTACAGTCTATTAGGGGTGAGATGTTCTCCGTATGAATTTATGTTGAATCAGTTTGTCTTTGGCACTAATTAGAAATTTGTAAAGATTTTCTGTCACTTCATCCCACTTTTTCTCATTCATGTCAGGAATGTCTCTTTTCCATGTTTTTAAGGCTATAGAGAAAGGGTTTGGGCCAGTTGCCATAATACAGACATATAAGGTTGATACCATTTTAGAGGCATCCTCCTTCCTGAGCTGTTTCAAAACGGGGATTCATCCATTTAAATATCTGCTGCCCCAAACTGAGCAATAAATATATGGTTCAACTGTAAGTATCTTTTAAAGATCCCGCCAACCTGGCCTGTAGTATTGCATTCGGATTTTCTAGTTCTTGTGTTAACCACCAGTTGATGTAGGTCAACTGGGCCGCGAACAGGGACATTCTTTCTTCGACTGGTCCATATTTAAGACCTGTTATCAGGGGCGATATCCTGACCTGTGTGGCCAGTGGCTCCAAAGCCAGAGCAAAAAGGAGGGCACCCCTGTCTGGCCCCCCTACCCAGCGGAAACTCTGCTGTGATAAAGTCATTGACCTGGACCTGGGCAGTGGGGTTCCTATATAGTAGTTTAGGCCACTTAATATATCTTTCCCCAAACCCGTACCCTTCAAGTTTCCCTCATAAATAAGGCCACTCAACAGAGTCGAAAGCTTTTTCAGAGCCTAAAGAGACCACTATCGTGGACCCAGTATTATTGTGTGGAACTTGCATGTTATAATAGAGCCTTCTCAGATTAATATCTGTTGAGTGGTTGGGCATGAAGCCTGTCTGATCAGGATTTATTAAATGGGTGATAACCAGTTTGAGTCTAATTGCCAGTACTTTGGCCAAGATTTTCGCATCTACTTTGAGCAGCAAAATCGGGTGATAAGACCCACACAGTTCTGCATCTTTCCCTTCCTTGTGGATACAGCTCTAACTGTAACAGGAAGAAATGTGGGAGTGAAACACAGAACCTAGTCTGATAATTGGCTCATGTGAACTAACAAGTGTGGTTTGTTTGCTTTGTTTGTGTGCACCGTGAATCTTAGGATCCCAGGGGGGCGGCCCTTATTTTTTAAAATAGTAATTTTCTATTTTGGATTACACAATGGCACTAAAAAGTACTGTATATTATTGTGAAAGTAGTTTATTTACATGAAGTTTATTTACATATGCGCTGTTTTATGCAATATATTTTTTATAGATAACTGAATTTGCCGGGGGTATAGTTATCCTTTAACTAGTTCTTTTCTTTAGTATATACTGGATAGGAGCCAGAGTTTCAAGAACCACTCAGTAGTATGGTAACTATAAATGGATGAAAAACTGATTTAATTATTATATTTAAATGAAACTGGTCAAAATATCAGCCTGGCAGTTAAAGGCCTGTATTCATTATGAGTAGTAATCAGCATGGTTTAATGAAGAACAGATTGTGTCAAACACATGTAATTACAGTAAGTAGAAAATTAGACAGTGGGGTTGCAGTAGATTTGATATAGTGTTGCATTAACACCTGCTTTCTTAGCTAAGGTCTGTGGGACTTGGTGATGTTATTTGCACACAAATAGGAGACTGGCTACAGGATCATGTACAGAGGTGGTTCTCAGTGATACATTCTATAGGAGTAGGGTTCTTAGTGGGGCGCTGCAGGGTTCTTTATTCAGTGTCTAACTGAGGTGTCCAAGGCCCACCGGGCTGCCACCTCAGGGGTCCCCTACATCAGGTGCCACCCACCTTAGTCACTAAGTCTGCCGGCCAGCCTACAGTCTATACCCCATAGAGCTTACAATCTAAGAACTAGCACCGCTGTGTTAGCTATTGTGAATGATTACATATGACATCACCATCAGGGCAAGACTGGGGGTATTGCAGTCAGGGGCCCAGTGACAGAGGGTGACACTGAGATTAAAAAGCATAATTAGCAGGTCACAAAAGGGACTGGGCCGGGCATGGTTTGGATGGGTTGAGGGTGGAGATTTTTCTCCCTAGAGAAGGACACTGCCAACATAGTAGTAATTCTGTAAATGGTCCTGATCACCATAGATTTGTTTGGATGGATCAGGGGCATAGGCTTACAGGGAGTGGGCAGGTCAAAAGGAGCTCAGCTTAAAAAGAGAGATCATGGCTTGGGTGGGTTGAGGGTGGAGATTTGATATAATTGGGGAGTGGATGGGGAGTGGACCAGGGGCATGGCTATGCATGCAAAATTATTTTTCTCCCTAGGGAAGGACACTGCTAACTAGGGATGCACCGAATCCACTATTCTGGACTCGGCCGAACCCCCGAATCCTTCGCGAAAGATTTGGCTGAATACCGAACCCTAGTTTGCATATGTAAATTAGGGTTGGGAAGGGGAAAACTTTTTTTACTTCCTTGTTTTGTGACAAAAAGTCATGTGATTTACCTCCCTGCCACTAATTTGCAAATGCAAATTAGGATTCGGATTTGGTTCGGCCGGGCAGAAGGGTTCGGCCAAATCCTGCTGAAATAGGCCGAATCCTGGCCAATTCCCCAACCGAATCCTGGATTCGGTGCATCCCTACTGCTAACATAATAGTAATTCTGTAAATGGTCCTGATCACCATAGTGAGGCATGGTGATGTGATAGATAATAATCATTCAGAGTAGCTCAACCATAGGCAAAAAATTAATTCAGCAAGAACTCATGTTGAATAAGGGGTATATTGACATATTGTGTAACACACAAGGTCATGTGCCTGAGGTGGCAGCTTCAAAGGAGGCATATATATTTAAAATAAATCAGCAGTCACTTGATGCTAAATACAGTTGAATGGGGGTGAAGGGGTGTGACTCTGCCCTACTCAACTAGCTCATGCATACAGATAGTACTGCACAATAACTTTATGTGTAAGAGCAGCACTCAGTATACTCAGCGCCGGATTCGCTGGGCGGGCACCCCTAGCGCCCGCCAGCACTACCACATGCTGGCGCAAAAGCGCCAGTGTGCGAGCGCCGGAGCACTGGGGAGCACAGGCCCCCCATAGAGCGGCTGGGCGGCATGCCGTTCACAAAAATGTGCCGCCCTAGGCCTGTGCCTATGTGGCCTCGCCACAAATCCGGGCCTGAGTATACTGCCCCTTTAAGACATGACACCATACTAAAATACTGCTAAGTTAAGTGAGTTGATTTTATAGCAATCTGTGGTAAGGGGTGTATAGCAGGCCATAATATAAACAGTTATTTGTTGTATGTTGACCATATTACCTCTTTATCAGAAACCATGACTAGGAACAAAACTTACAGCATAAATAATATTATTACATTTTTGTTTCATTATCGTTGTTCAAAAAGATGATGTGGTATGAATTTCCATGAAATAAAATTATAAATTCATATTGTTATTAAAAACGGAAGCATTGATCAGTACCTATATGGAAGAGTTTCTATGCGAGTATAATAATTCCACAGAAAGAAAGACTAACACAAAGGGTAAATCTGTATTTGGCAGAAAATTAATTGCAGGAGGAACTAAAGCTAGAGTGAGTGATAGAAGTATCTGAAGCAGGTACACAATAAATGCAGTTTGCACCAATTACAAATTGATTGTACTTTAAATGCACACAATGTAAACTATTTTGCACAGCATGTTTTAAGTGAGCAATTATGATTGTTCTGAAACTGCAGTAACAGCAGAGCAGGAAGTTGATTTGGGAGTAAACAGAATAATACAACAAATATGTTCACCACAGATATTAAATACTGCCCTCTGGCGAATACAAATGACATATTACGTGGCTGAGAAAGATGAAAAAAAACAAAAATAAGAAAAAACACCAGATTCAATTTAAGTTTTTATTGATTAAAATACAAAAATAAAGGGTGATGTGACAGTTAAACATGACACAGTTCACTGTGATACTGTGTATTAATCATATAAATAGATGAAATAACTTATAAAAAAGGCCAAGGTATATTTACAAAAATTACAAGCAAAATACAGGCAAATCCCATGAAAACAATTTTGAATGTTCAGGTTTACAAAATAAACAGTATTACAAAATAATACAGTACAAACAAAATCAAACAGATTATTGTGGTGACCAACTGAGATGGCAGTAGATACTGTTTTCTATAGGAGAATTGGCTTTCCTTAACATGGAGATAAAATTGAGTTTCTTTGCTAGAACACATACAAGTACTACATAAAAGATAACATTTTCGCTTTTATAATTTTAGCAGATGCTATGCAAATTGCAGTATAAATTAAATGTTTCAAATGATGTGTTTAATATATTGCAATAATGGAGTAACAGTGACAATATATAAAAATTAGTATTCACCTGGAAAGTTCTTAATCAACTTCTTCTATAGTTGGACCCGAGTTGCCACCTTGTCGGGCCTGAGCACCACAGCTAGAACCTGGCATGCCTCCTGGCACACCTCCTGGCACACCTCCTTGATACAGTTTTGTAATGATGGGCTGGCATACTTTCTCGAGATCTTTCTGCTGGAAGGCATACTCTTCTTTCTCGGCCAACTGATTATTCTCCAGCCAGGAAATGACCTGTGTGCACTTCTCTGAAATTGTTCTCTTGTCTTCATCACTAATCTTGCCTTTCACGTTTTCATCTTCAACCATGCATTTTAAGTTGAATGCATAGGATTCTAGTGAGTTTTTGGCATCAACCCTTTCTCTTTGGGCATCATCATCAGCCTTATACTTTTCTGCCTCCTGTACCATCTTTTCAATGTCCTCTTTACTCAGCCGCCCTTTGTCATTTGTGATTGTGATCTTATTCTGTTTGCCAGAGCTCTTTTCCACAGCAGACACATTTAGTATGCCATTAGCATCAATGTCAAAGGTGACTTCAATCTGAGGTACTCCTCTGGGAGCAGGGGGGATTCCACTTAACTCAAATTTCCCCAAAAGGTTATTGTCTTTGGTCATAGCCCTCTCTCCCTCAAACACCTGGATAAGCACCCCAGGCTGATTGTCAGAGTATGTGGTGAAGGTCTGTGTCTGTTTGGTTGGGATCGTTGTGTTGCGCTTGATGAGCACAGTCATTACTCCTCCTGCTGTCTCCAAGCCCAGTGAAAGAGGTGCAACATCCAACAGAAGTAAATCTTGCACATTTTCTGATTTGTCACCCATTAGGATGGCAGCCTGTACAGCAGCTCCATATGCCACAGCTTCATCAGGATTTATGCTCTTGTTTAGCTCTCTGCCATTAAAGAAGTCTTGAAGCAGCTTTTGCACTTTAGGAATGCGTGTGGAACCCCCCACAAGGACAATCTCGTGTATCTGAGATTTGTCTAACTTGGCATCTCTCAGAGCCTTTTCCACAGGTTCCAAGGTACCCCTGAAGAGGTCAGAGCACAGTTCTTCAAAGCGAGCCCTGGTGATGGATGTGTAGAAGTCAATACCTTCAAAGAGGGAGTCAATTTCAATGCTTGCCTGGCTGCTAGATGACAGGGTGCGCTTTGCTCTCTCACAGGCTGTTCTCAGCCTCCTTAAAGCTCTTTTGTTCTGACTGATATCCTTCTTGTGTTTTCGCTTGAATTCCTCCACAAAGTGATTCACCATACGATTGTCAAAGTCTTCTCCACCCAGATGAGTGTCGCCGGCTGTTGCCTTCACTTCAAAGATGCCATCATCAATAGTAAGGATGGAGACATCAAATGTTCCTCCTCCCAAATCAAAGATAAGCACATTTTGCTCCCCTCTGGCTCCTTTGTCTAAGCCATAAGCAATAGCAGCTGCTGTCGGCTCATTGATGATTCTCAAAATATTCAGTCCTGCAATGACACCGGCATCCTTGGTGGCCTGTCTCTGGGAATCATTAAAGTAGGCTGGCACAGTGATAACAGCATTGGTAACAGGGTGGCCCAGGTAAGCTTCTGCTGTCTCTTTCATCTTTGTAAGCACCATAGAGGAGATCTCCTCAGGGAAGAAGCTTTTCTCTTCTCCTTTATACTCCACTTTGACCTTAGGCTTCCCCTCGTCGCTCACCACTTGGAACGGCCAGTGCTTCAAGTCACACTGCACTACAGGATCATTGAACTTTCTCCCAATCAGTCTCTTGGCATCAAACACTGTATTCTGGGGGTTCATGGCCACTTGATTCTTGGCTGCATCGCCAATCAGCCTTTCTGTGTCTGTGAAAGCCACATAGCTGGGAGTGGTGCGATTCCCTTGGTCATTAGCGATGATCTCTACTTTACCATGCTGGAAAACACCAACGCAAGAGTAGGTAGTGCCGAGGTCAATGCCGACTGCGACTCCTTTGGTTGCCATATTTGCGCTCCTTACAGTTTGCTTTACGCTAGAATATGCGCAGCTGTGTCTTTGCCCAGTAAGTATCGCTGTGCAGTTGCTCTTCTCTGTCAGATCTCACAAGTGTCAGCTTAGATTCTGCTACTTCCACATCGCTTCAGACCCGCTGTATTTATACAGAACTCGGAGGAAAGATTAGCCAATCAAGGCACAGTACACGCCACGCCAGCCACGGTCACCTTAGCAACCGACCCGAAGTTTCCCGAGGCTTCCATTTCGTTAGCCAATCAGCAACCAGTTTTGCCTTTGAGATCACACGAAGAACTTTCGCGAGCTTTCCGGCAGCGTCACGGTTGCTGAGTTAGTCACAATCGCGGAAGATTCTCGAGCTTTCTGGAGAGAAACTGTGTAACTGTGAAAGGAAGGTTGAATGAGCTGCTAGTCGGTTAGCGCTGGCTGAACGCAATGGATATTTCTAGAGCGGTATAGATGTCGGAGAGTCGTTTTCTCATGTGAGATAGATATGCGTTCCTCTATCTGTACTTCTGTCTTGTCTCTGACCATGTCCATTCCTTCCCATCAACCCAAAGCTATTTCCTGCCAAACTGAGCTCACTTTCATAAACATATTTGGACACTCACTGTTGCAAACGTCCATGATTCCACTGTGGTTACTTCTAGAAGAAATTGTCTGGACTTGGACATGGGCAGTGGGCTGCTAAGATCTCAATTTAGATTAAGAAATGGATAGTGTCCAGTGTTGGGAAATTGGTGGCATTATTTAAAATGTTCAACATTTAGCTGTTTGCGCCTCCTCTGGTAAGGAGTAAGGGAACTTACCAGAGTGGTAAATACAGTAGAGCCCACATTTTTCAGGGGACCAAGGAAAAAATGTAAAATCCAGGAAAATGTAAAACAAGGTAAATGTGCTAAGGACATATAAATGTCAACTACTGTATGTCCAAGTCTGTGCTGTTAATAAATAAACTTGAATGCATGTGTAGTGCTGCCCCAGGGTCCCATGTGAGAACAAGGGACACAGGTAAGGATTAAATGTATTTCCCTGGTGCCAACATATACTCCGGCCCGGAGTGGGAGTGCTGCAAATTCCTTGGATCCACCATTTGTTTAGCCCCAGAGCCAATTAATGGCTCATAATGAGGGACCTATGCAGACATTTTTGGAGAGAACTGTATTAACAGGCTCATGTGTTCCATTCCTTGGAACTGTTTCTAACCTGCCACAGATGTTGGTCAAACAGGCCATTGGGCTGGCCCCATACACCAAAATAGATTCCAGATGGGTAAAACAAGTGATCATTTCTTGAGGATACTTTAGTCAATAGTTATAGCGGATGAGAAGTGTGATGGTGAGCCCTCTATCCCATGGGGTAACTCCCTATCAGTGTAGCCCTAGGAGGTAGTTAGTACCTGCATCTCCATTGTGCTCTCACTTCTGCCTGAACCTGAGCCAGGGGATTTATGCACTTGCAGACATTGAAGGGAGGGGTAGAACTACAAAATAAACTGGAGAGGGTCCTAGGTGCACCAGGTTACATCACTGTCCCTGTTGGCCATGAGCAAATTGGCCATTTTTACATTAAAACAGCACTGCCCATACACAAACCAATAAGGAACCAACTTGTGTGAAGGGTCAAGTGAGCATTTTATGTTGGCTTATGTGTGTCTGGGCAACTTTACTCCCTTTAGCTATCACATAGCTATTCCCCCTTATGCCTTGCACATGGAGTTGGGAATTATTGGCCATTCACACTACAATTTTTTCCAGCTTCTGTAGCTGCACAAACTTGGTACCAATGGGCAGTTGGCCAGGACCAACCAAGACAGAGGGCTCAAGTTTAGATCTTTCATCTGCTATAACTTTAAAATGAAGCACTCCTCTCTAACAACACAGGTGTTATCTGAAGCCGTGTTCAAGTTCTACAGACAAGAAGTTATTTATAAAAGAATTAATTTATAAATGTTCTATTCTGTTTTCCCATTTTGGTAAATATGTTAACTGCTTCCATGCCCATTGTTCCAGGGCAATGCATTTTGGCTCTGTGTAAACACAGACTATTTCTTTATTGTGTTTCTTATTATACATTTATTGGGGGCAGCTGTGCATGGGTGCACTAAAATCTTTCCATGGCCCCACTGGCATCTTAAATTGAACCAGTCGGCACCCCTACAGTTCTCTGTTTCTAAGCTGTGCTGGAGGTTTGGTGGGAGCTGAAACCTAGGAAGAGCAGGAATATAGTCAAAGTGAATATAAGGAAGAAGGCAAATGGGAAAGACATACTTGTGGCAAGTGACAAGCAGAAGGTAAGGGGACTAAATAATGCAAATTAATATGTACAATACACAAAAAGAACAAGGCAGAGATAAAGCTTGTCATCAACACTTGTTGGAAAGGAGAATGTCTAGGTATCA
The DNA here is from genome assembly GCA_038501925.1 of Xenopus petersii. Taxonomy (NCBI): domain Eukaryota; kingdom Metazoa; phylum Chordata; class Amphibia; order Anura; family Pipidae; genus Xenopus; species Xenopus petersii. The sequence goes on from CM076686.1 coordinate 72,430,027, forward strand.
TACCTCCCAATCGTCCCGTTTTTTGCAGGACAGTCCTGAGTTTGACAGCTCAACCCGCAGTCCCAGATTGTTACTGAAATGTCCTGACTTTCTCTTTAATCTCCTACACTGAACAGCCAGAAAAAGATACAAAGGCTTTTGACAGAGAGCTCAATGGCAGCTGTACTTAGATACATTTGTAACAATTTAAGATAAGCAAAGAAACAATTGATACAATCTCAACTAAAATATGCTCATCACCTCTATTCTGAAAAAAAACCTCTCTTGATCCCTCCAATCTTGATAACTTCTGACCTATCTCTTTGCTACGCCTCATCTCTAAACTACTTGAGTGCCTAGTTTACAACCGATTAACACCATTCCTCTCTGACAATAACCTGCTGGACCCCATACAATCAGGTTTTAGTCAACAACACTCCACTGATACTACCCTTACCCGACTAACTATTGACCTTCTAACAGCAAAAGCCAACAACCACTTCTCACTTCTAATACTTCTTGATGTCTCGGCTGCACTTGACACGGTGGATCATCCTCTCCTCCTCCAATCCCTCTATTTGCTTGGCCTTTGTGATCCAGTGTGGTTCTCTTCTTACCTCACTAATCGTTCCTTTAGTGTCTCCTACAATGGCGTATCATCTGCTCCCCTACCTCTTTCTGTTGGGGTTCTTCAATTCTCTGTTTGATATTTCTTCCTTTGGCAAAAATAATCAACTCATATGGTTTCCAATGCTGACTGATGATACTCCGATCTATCTCTCCTCTCCTGATCCCAATTCAGAGCTCTTAATTTGGGTATCCTCCTGCCTGTCTGCTATCTCTACTTGGATGTTGCAACGCTACCTTAAATTCAACCTCTCTGAAAAGGAAATGGTTCTCTTTCCCCCATCTAACACCCATAACATCCCAGAAGTATCTATCATAGTTAACAATTCTACTCTGTTAGCATAACTGTAATAACACATAAAACCTGACCCTAAAACCCCCAGAAATGTGTTCAAACTTTCCATAACCTGCCAAATTATGTAAAATAAATGTGGTGTTTAGGGGGTGTGGCCAGTGTCGGACTGGGACACCAGGGGCCCACCCAAAAATTTTAGACCATGAGCCCACCAAAAGACCTTAGATTAGGGGCCCACTCTCAGTTCTATTATAATTCCTCTTCTCACACAATCTCTATTCTGCTATTCTCTTCTTCATGCTATAATCTATTTTCCAATCTATTTAGTCTCTTTGTTCTCATAGAAATCGGTAATGGCCATGAAATATGCCAAATGTTTTGAAGCAGGAGGGCCCACTGACACCGAGTTTTCATGGTATCCCTGTGGGCCAGTCTGACACTGGGTGTGGCCATAAAATGGGTGTGGTCAAAAAATGTTGTTAGGTATGCAGTATTTGGTACCTGTTAACTGTTTGTGTGTTAGACAGTTCAACCTTGCAGATTTATTTGCTTGCGCGGTTGCTAAAGGAATACGAGGCTGCAGTAGTTAACAAAAATCCAAATTCTTTTTTTTTATTAAAGCATTCATAGCTGTTATAAACTCGTTTAAAAATCTCAGTTGTCAATCAAATATTGGCTGCCCCTCCTCTGTGCCTTAGGCATATTACTTTCACTTTCCATTCAGCACTTTCTAGATGTCACTGCTCTCCCCACATCCCCCTCTCTCTTAACCATTCAATTGTGTAGTCAGTGCATGGGGATGGACATCAGGTTCTGAGATGACGCAAGGCTTGCCTTAATAACAGTATCCACAAAATGGTTCCTGCCTGCTTGCTATAATTATGAGTGATGGAAGCAAGATTCAAATAATTTATACAGTGTAATTAAAGTTAATGTTGCTTGACTAACATCATAAAATAGGATTTGGAATAATTATTTTGGGTGACAGGTCCCCTTTAAGAACAATACTTCAGTGCATGTATTGGGACATAAGCGTTTCTGTTGAATCACACAACAGAAATTGCTGTATAAATGGTATAAATGTATTACCTTTAGAAGGAAAGGTAAAAGAGTAAAGGACCACCCTCTGTGGGTTAAATAAGGAAGCTTATAGGAATGAAGAGGAAAGCTTTTAAAAACTACATGGGGCAGGCACTGAAAAAAGAATAAAAATGCTACAAGGGGCCCATTAACTTAGTTTGAGTGAAGGAATAGAAGAAAAAAAACCTTCGAATTTCGACCTTCGACTACGACTTGTTCGACTATTCGATAGTCGAAGTACTGTCTCTTTAAGAAAAAACTTCGACCCCCTAGTGCGTCACCTAAAAGCTACCGAAGTCAATGTTAGCCTATGGGGAAGGTCCCCATAGGCTTTGCTATCTTTTTTTGGTCGAACAAAAAACGTTCGATCGATGGATTAAAATCCTTCAAATCGAACGATTCGAAGGATTTAATCATTCGATCGATACGAATAGCGCTAAATCCTTCGACTTCGATATTCGAAGTCGAAGGATTTAACTTGGACAGTCGAATATCGAGGATTAATTAACCCTCGATATTCGACCATAAGTAAATTTGCCCCCAAGCAGGCCCGGACTGACCATAGCTCAGTTCGGGCAATTTCCCGAAGGGCCGCTCCATTTGCCTTTGAAATGGGCCGCTTCTGATTTGCGGCGTCTGGGCAGGGAGAGATTTACAGCATGCACGCTGGGCTTCTCCTTCACACTCACCAAGCAGCGGCGTGTTCCTCCTCCCTCCTCCCTCGATCGGTCAGGGAAAGGCAAAGGTGATTGGCCAGCAGACGGGTTGGGAGGTGTCAGAGTTCCCGTGCTGTTTCACGAAGCTCCTAGGAGAGGTAGGGGTTTCTGTGTGTGTGTGTTTGTGTCTCTCTGTGTCTGTGTGTCTCTGTGTTTGTTTGTCTCTGTGTGTGTGTGTTTGTGTATCTCTGTGTCTGTGTGTCTCTGTGTTTGTTTGTCTCTGTGTGTTTGTGTATCTCTGTTTGTGTCTTTTTGTGTGTGGGTGTGTCTCTGTGTTTGCGTGTCTCTGTGTCTCTCTGTGTTTGTGTGTCTTTCTGTGTCTGTGTGTTTGTGTGTCTCTGTGTGTCTGTGTGTGTGTTTGTGTCTCTCTGTCTCTGTTTGTCTCTGAGTGTGTGTTTCTGTGTGTCTCTCTGTTTGTTTGTCTGTCTTTTTGTGTGTCTGTGTGTTTCTCTGTGTCTGTGTGTGTGTGTCTGTGTGTGTGTGTCTCTGTGTTTGTCTCTCTGTTTGTGTGTGTGTGTCTCTGTGTGTGTGTGTCTCTCTGTGTTTGTGTGTCTCTGTGTGTGTCTGTGAGTTTCTCTGTGTTTGTGTCTTTTTGTGTGTTTGTGTGTCTCTCTGTCTCTGTGTGTGTCTCTGTGTGTGTGTCTCTGTGTGTGTGTCTCTGTGTTTGTGTGTCTTTTTGTGTGTGTGTGTCTCTGTGTGTGTGTGTCTCTGTGTTTGTGTGTCTCTGTGTGTGTGTGTCTCTCCGTGTTTGTGTGTCTCTTTGTGTGTGTGTTTGTGTGTCTGTGTTTACATGTGGGCTGCTTTGTTTTTTGCCCGGGCTGCTTTTTGCTCCCAGTCCGGCTCTGCCCCCAAGTGTTCAAAAACAAACAAAAATCAGGAAGGCAAAGATAGAAAACAATGAAATGATTGCATCATAGGCAAGGACTAATAATTTTTTCAAAGCAATTCATAGCCAATACGATGCAGGTTGTGACTGTGTCTCCATTGTAAAATGGAAATAATTTGGTTATAAAGGAATCAAAAAAAGCAATGAAGGAAAACTTTGCACCCAAAATGAATACTTAAGCAACAGATAGTTTACATCATATTAAGTGGCATGTTAAAGAATCTTACCAACCTGGAATATATAAACATTTTTATTGTTTTTTGTTAATATGGCGGGGGTACAGAAGAAAGAAAAAGAAAAAAAGGGGGGGAGAAGGTACAGTGATATCCAGATAACACATTAATATTCACGTTCCATCGGCAGTATTGAAATTATGCTTAATATAATTATATCAAGGGAATTTAAGCATGTACATCTAACCAGGGGTTCCATATATTGCCAAATTTATCCGGGCAACCCCTCGTATGCTAGCTTTATTAATGGAAGTATCTGGTTCACATAGTCTACCCATTCACATTTTCTAGGGGGGCCGGAGCCATCGACCTCATGATTGTTATTTTTTTGGTATAATAGAGGAGTGACCTCACAAGTATCCTTGATCTCTTTGTGGGTAAAATGTCATCTACCAAGACCAGTAAGCATACTTCAGGGTAGAGGATCGGGGGAGATCTAGCATTTCCACCATGTATTTGGCAACCTCTTTCCAGTATCGGTGAGTGATAGGGCATGTCCACACCATGTGCCAGTTTGACCCGTCTTGTTCTCCGCATCTTTTACATATTGGGGAGTGAAATTTCCCCATGCGGTACAGTCTATTAGGGGTGAGATGTTCTCCGTATGAATTTATGTTGAATCAGTTTGTCTCTGGCACTAATTAGAAATTTGTAAAGATTTTCTGTCACTTCATCCCACTTTTTCTCATTCATGTCAGGAATGTCTCTTTTCCATGTTTTTAAGGCTATAGAGAAAGGGTTTGGGCCAGTTGCCATAATACAGACATATAAGGTTGATACCATTTTAGAGGCATCCTCCTTCCTGAGCTGTTTCAAAACGGGGATTCATCCATTTAAATATCTGCTGCCCCAAACTGAGCAATAAATATATGGTTCAACTGTAAGTATCTTTTAAAGATCCCGCCAACCTGGCCTGTAGTATTGCATTCGGATTTTCTAGTTCTTGTGTTAACCACCAGTTGATGTAGGTCAACTGGGCCGCGAACAGGGACATTCTTTCTTCGACTGGTCCATATTTAAGACCTGTTATCAGGGGTGATATCCTGACCTGTGTGGCCAGTGGCTCCAAAGCCAGAGCAAAAAGGAGGGCACCCCTGTCTGGCCCCCCTACCCAGCGGAAACTCTGCTGTGATAAAGTCATTGACCTGGACCTGGGCAGTGGGGTTCCTATATAGTAGTTTAGGCCACTTAATATATCTTTCCCCAAACCCGTACCCTTCAAGTTTCCCTCATAAATAAGGCCACTCAACAGAGTCGAAAGCTTTTTCAGAGCCTAAAGAGACCACTATCGTGGACCCAGTATTATTGTGTGGAACTTGCATGTTATAATAGAGCCTTCTCAGATTAATATCTGTTGAGTGGTTGGGCATGAAGCCTGTCTGATCAGGATTTATTAAATGGGTGATAACCAGTTTGAGTCTAATTGCCAGTACTTTGGCCAAGATTTTCGCATCTACTTTGAGCAGCAATATCGGGTGATAAGACCCACACAGTTCTGCATCTTTCCCTTCCTTGTGGATACAGCTCTAACTGTAACAGGAAGAAATGTGGGAGTGAAACACAGAACCTAGTCTGATAATTGGCTCATGTGAACTAACAAGTGTGGTTTGTTTGCTTTGTTTGTGTGCACCGTGAATCTTAGGATCCCAGGGGGGCGGCCCTTATTTTTTAAAATAGTAATTTTCTATTTTGGATTACACAATGGCACTAAAAAGTACTGTATATTATTGTGAAAGTAGTTTATTTACATGAAGTTTATTTACATATGCGCTGTTTTATGCAATATATTTTTTATAGATAACTGAATTTGCCGGGGGTATAGTTATCCTTTAACTAGTTCTTTTCTTTAGTATATACTGGATAGGAGCCAGAGTTTCAAGAACCACTCAGTAGTATGGTAACTATAAATGGATGAAAAACTGATTTAATTATTATATTTAAATGAAACTGGTCAAAATATCAGCCTGGCAGTTAAAGGCCTGTATTCATTATGAGTAGTAATCAGCATGGTTTAATGAAGAACAGATTGTGTCAAACACATGTAATTACAGTAAGTAGAAAATTAGACAGTGGGGTTGCAGTAGATTTGATATAGTGTTGCATTAACACCTGCTTTCTTAGCTAAGGTCTGTGGGACTTGGTGATGTTATTTGCACACAAATAGGAGACTGGCTACAGGATCATGTACAGAGGTGGTTCTCAGTGATACATTCTATAGGAGTAGGGTTCTTAGTGGGGCGCTGCAGGGTTCTTTATTCAGTGTCTAACTGAGGTGTCCAAGGCCCACCGGGCTGCCACCTCAGGGGTCCCCTACATCAGGTGCCACCCACCTTAGTCACTAAGTCTGCCGGCCAGCCTACAGTCTATACCCCATAGAGCTTACAATCTAAGAACTAGCACCGCTGTGTTAGCTATTGTGAATGATTACATATGACATCACCATCAGGGCAAGACTGGGGGTATTGCAGTCAGGGGCCCAGTGACAGAGGGTGACACTGAGATTAAAAAGCATAATTAGCAGGTCACAAAAGGGACTGGGCCGGGCATGGTTTGGATGGGTTGAGGGTGGAGATTTTTCTCCCTAGAGAAGGACACTGCCAACATAGTAGTAATTCTGTAAATGGTCCTGATCACCATAGATTTGTTTGGATGGATCAGGGGCATAGGCTTACAGGGAGTGGGCAGGTCAAAAGGAGCTCAGCTTAAAAAGAGAGATCATGGCTTGGGTGGGTTGAGGGTGGAGATTTGATATAATTGGGGAGTGGATGGGGAGTGGACCAGGGGCATGGCTATGCATGCAAAATGATTTTTCTCCCTAGGGAAGGACACTGCTAACTAGGGATGCACCGAATCCACTATTCTGGACTCGGCCGAACCCCCGAATCCTTCGCGAAAGATTTGGCTGAATACCGAACCCTAGTTTGCATATGTAAATTAGGGTTGGGAAGGGGAAAACTTTTTTTACTTCCTTGTTTTGTGACAAAAAGTCATGTGATTTACCTCCCTGCCACTAATTTGCAAATGCAAATTAGGATTCGGATTTGGTTCGGCCGGGCAGAAGGGTTCGGCCAAATCCTGCTGAAATAGGCCGAATCCTGGCCAATTCCCCAACCGAATCCTGGATTCGGTGCATCCCTACTGCTAACATAATAGTAATTCTGTAAATGGTCCTGATCACCATAGTGAGGCATGGTGATGTGATAGATAATAATCATTCAGAGTAGCTCAACCATAGGCAAAAAATTAATTCAGCAAGAACTCATGTTGAATAAGGGGTATATTGACATATTGTGTAACACACAAGGTCATGTGCCTGAGGTGGCAGCTTCAAAGGAGGCATATATATTTAAAATAAATCAGCAGTCACTTGATGCTAAATACAGTTGAATGGGGGTGAAGGGGTGTGACTCTGCCCTACTCAACTAGCTCATGCATACAGATAGTACTGCACAATAACTTTATGTGTAAGAGCAGCACTCAGTATACTCAGCGCCGGATTCGCTGGGCGGGCACCCCTAGCGCCCGCCAGCACTACCACATGCTGGCGCAAAAGCGCCAGTGTGCGAGCGCCGGAGCACTGGGGAGCACAGGCCCCCCATAGAGCGGCTGGGCGGCATGCCGTTCACAAAAATGTGCCGCCCTAGGCCTGTGCCTATGTGGCCTCGCCACAAATCCGGGCCTGAGTATACTGCCCCTTTAAGACATGACACCATACTAAAATACTGCTAAGTTAAGTGAGTTGATTTTATAGCAATCTGTGGTAAGGGGTGTATAGCAGGCCATAATATAAACAGTTATTTGTTGTATGTTGACCATATTACCTCTTTATCAGAAACCATGACTAGGAACAAAACTTACAGCATAAATAATATTATTACATTTTTGTTTCATTATCGTTGTTCAAAAAGATGATGTGGTATGAATTTCCATGAAATAAAATTATAAATTCATATTGTTATTAAAAACGGAAGCATTGATCAGTACCTATATGGAAGAGTTTCTATGCGAGTATAATAATTCCACAGAAAGAAAGACTAACACAAAGGGTAAATCTGTATTTGGCAGAAAATTAATTGCAGGAGGAACTAAAGCTAGAGTGAGTGATAGAAGTATCTGAAGCAGGTACACAATAAATGCAGTTTGCACCAATTACAAATTGATTGTACTTTAAATGCACACAATGTAAACTATTTTGCACAGCATGTTTTAAGTGAGCAATTATGATTGTTCTGAAACTGCAGTAACAGCAGAGCAGGAAGTTGATTTGGGAGTAAACAGAATAATACAACAAATATGTTCACCACAGATATTAAATACTGCCCTCTGGCGAATACAAATGACATATTACGTGGCTGAGAAAGATGAAAAAAAACAAAAATAAGAAAAAACACCAGATTCAATTTAAGTTTTTATTGATTAAAATACAAAAATAAAGGGTGATGTGACAGTTAAACATGACACAGTTCACTGTGATACTGTGTATTAATCATATAAATAGATGAAATAACTTATAAAAAAGGCCAAGGTATATTTACAAAAATTACAAGCAAAATACAGGCAAATCCCATGAAAACAATTTTGAATGTTCAGGTTTACAAAATAAACAGTATTACAAAATAATACAGTACAAACAAAATCAAACAGATTATTGTGGTGACCAACTGAGATGGCAGTAGATACTGTTTTCTATAGGAGAATTGGCTTTCCTTAACATGGAGATAAAATTGAGTTTCTTTGCTAGAACACATACAAGTACTACATAAAAGATAACATTTTCGCTTTTATAATTTTAGCAGATGCTATGCAAATTGCAGTATAAATTAAATGTTTCAAATGATGTGTTTAATATATTGCAATAATGGAGTAACAGTGACAATATATAAAAATTAGTATTCACCTGGAAAGTTCTTAATCAACTTCTTCTATAGTTGGACCCGAGTTGCCACCTTGTCGGGCCTGAGCACCACAGCTAGAACCTGGCATGCCTCCTGGCACACCTCCTGGCACACCTCCTTGATACAGTTTTGTAATGATGGGCTGGCATACTTTCTCGAGATCTTTCTGCTGGAAGGCATACTCTTCTTTCTCGGCCAACTGATTATTCTCCAGCCAGGAAATGACCTGTGTGCACTTCTCTGAAATTGTTCTCTTGTCTTCATCACTAATCTTGCCTTTCACGTTTTCATCTTCAACCATGCATTTTAAGTTGAATGCATAGGATTCTAGTGAGTTTTTGGCATCAACCCTTTCTCTTTGGGCATCATCATCAGCCTTATACTTTTCTGCCTCCTGTACCATCTTTTCAATGTCCTCTTTACTCAGCCGCCCTTTGTCATTTGTGATTGTGATCTTATTCTGTTTGCCAGAGCTCTTTTCCACAGCAGACACATTTAGTATGCCATTAGCATCAATGTCAAAGGTGACTTCAATCTGAGGTACTCCTCTGGGAGCAGGGGGGATTCCACTTAACTCAAATTTCCCCAAAAGGTTATTGTCTTTGGTCATAGCCCTCTCTCCCTCACACACCTGGATAAGCACCCCAGGCTGATTGTCAGAGTATGTGGTGAAGGTCTGTGTCTGTTTGGTTGGGATCGTTGTGTTGCGCTTGATGAGCACAGTCATTACTCCTCCTGCTGTCTCCAAGCCCAGTGAAAGAGGTGCAACATCCAACAGAAGTAAATCTTGCACATTTTCTGATTTGTCACCCATTAGGATGGCAGCCTGTACAGCAGCTCCATATGCCACAGCTTCATCAGGATTTATGCTCTTGTTTAGCTCTCTGCCATTAAAGAAGTCTTGAAGCAGCTTTTGCACTTTAGGAATGCGTGTGGAACCCCCCACAAGGACAATCTCGTGTATCTGAGATTTGTCTAACTTGGCATCTCTCAGAGCCTTTTCCACAGGTTCCAAGGTACCCCTGAAGAGGTCAGAGCACAGTTCTTCAAAGCGAGCCCTGGTGATGGATGTGTAGAAGTCAATACCTTCAAAGAGGGAGTCAATTTCAATGCTTGCCTGGCTGCTAGATGACAGGGTGCGCTTTGCTCTCTCACAGGCTGTTCTCAGCCTCCTTAAAGCTCTTTTGTTCTGACTGATATCCTTCTTGTGTTTTCGCTTGAATTCCTCCACAAAGTGATTCACCATACGATTGTCAAAGTCTTCTCCACCCAGATGAGTGTCGCCGGCTGTTGCCTTCACTTCAAAGATGCCATCATCAATAGTAAGGATGGAGACATCAAATGTTCCTCCTCCCAAATCAAAGATAAGCACATTTTGCTCCCCTCTGGCTCCTTTGTCTAAGCCATAAGCAATAGCAGCTGCTGTCGGCTCATTGATGATTCTCAAAATATTCAGTCCTGCAATGACACCGGCATCCTTGGTGGCCTGTCTCTGGGAATCATTAAAGTAGGCTGGCACAGTGATAACAGCATTGGTAACAGGGTGGCCCAGGTAAGCTTCTGCTGTCTCTTTCATCTTTGTAAGCACCATAGAGGAGATCTCCTCAGGGAAGAAGCTTTTCTCTTCTCCTTTATACTCCACTTTGACCTTAGGCTTCCCCTCGTCGCTCACCACTTGGAACGGCCAGTGCTTCAAGTCACACTGCACTACAGGATCATTGAACTTTCTCCCAATCAGTCTCTTGGCATCAAACACTGTATTCTGGGGGTTCATGGCCACTTGATTCTTGGCTGCATCGCCAATCAGCCTTTCTGTGTCTGTGAAAGCCACATAGCTGGGAGTGGTGCGATTCCCTTGGTCATTAGCGATGATCTCTACTTTACCATGCTGGAAAACACCAACGCAAGAGTAGGTAGTGCCGAGGTCAATGCCGACTGCGACTCCTTTGGTTGCCATATTTGCGCTCCTTACAGTTTGCTTTACGCTAGAATATGCGCAGCTGTGTCTTTGCCCAGTAAGTATCGCTGTGCAGTTGCTCTTCTCTGTCAGATCTCACAAGTGTCAGCTTAGATTCTGCTACTTCCACATCGCTTCAGACCCGCTGTATTTATACAGAACTCGGAGGAAAGATTAGCCAATCAAGGCACAGTACACGCCACGCCAGCCACGGTCACCTTAGCAACCGACCCGAAGTTTCCCGAGGCTTCCATTTCGTTAGCCAATCAGCAACCAGTTTTGCCTTTGAGATCACACGAAGAACTTTCGCGAGCTTTCCGGCAGCGTCACGGTTGCTGAGTTAGTCACAATCGCGGAAGATTCTCGAGCTTTCTGGAGAGAAACTGTGTAACTGTGAAAGGAAGGTTGAATGAGCTGCTAGTCGGTTAGCGCTGGCTGAACGCAATGGATATTTCTAGAGCGGTATAGATGTCGGAGAGTCGTTTTCTCATGTGAGATAGATATGCGTTCCTCTATCTGTACTTCTGTCTTGTCTCTGACCATGTCCATTCCTTCCCATCAACCCAAAGCTATTTCCTGCCAAACTGAGCTCACTTTCATAAACATATTTGGACACTCACTGTTGCAAACGTCCATGATTCCACTGTGGTTACTTCTAGAAGAAATTGTCTGGACTTGGACATGGGCAGTGGGCTGCTAAGATCTCAATTTAGATTAAGAAATGGATAGTGTCCAGTGTTGGGAAATTGGTGGCATTATTTAAAATGTTCAACATTTAGCTGTTTGCGCCTCCTCTGGTAAGGAGTAAGGGAACTTACCAGAGTGGTAAATACAGTAGAGCCCACATTTTTCAGGGGACCAAGGAAAAAATGTAAAATCCAGGAAAATGTAAAACAAGGTAAATGTGCTAAGGACATATAAATGTCAACTACTGTATGTCCAAGTCTGTGCTGTTAATAAATAAACTTGAATGCATGTGTAGTGCTGCCCCAGGGTCCCATGTGAGAACAAGGGACACAGGTAAGGATTAAATGTATTTCCCTGGTGCCAACATATACTCCGGCCCGGAGTGGGAGTGCTGCAAATTCCTTGGATCCACCATTTGTTTAGCCCCAGAGCCAATTAATGGCTCATAATGAGGGACCTATGCAGACATTTTTGGAGAGAACTGTATTAACAGGCTCATGTGTTCCATTCCTTGGAACTGTTTCTAACCTGCCACAGATGTTGGTCAAACAGGCCATTGGGCTGGCCCCATACACCAAAATAGATTCCAGATGGGTAAAACAAGTGATCATTTCTTGAGGATACTTTAGTCAATAGTTATAGCGGATGAGAAGTGTGATGGTGAGCCCTCTATCCCATGGGGTAACTCCCTATCAGTGTAGCCCTAGGAGGTAGTTAGTACCTGCATCTCCATTGTGCTCTCACTTCTGCCTGAACCTGAGCCAGGGGATTTATGCACTTGCAGACATTGAAGGGAGGGGTAGAACTACAAAATAAACTGGAGAGGGTCCTAGGTGCACCAGGTTACATCACTGTCCCTGTTGGCCATGAGCAAATTGGCCATTTTTACATTAAAACAGCACTGCCCATACACAAACCAATAAGGAACCAACTTGTGTGAAGGGTCAAGTGAGCATTTTATGTTGGCTTATGTGTGTCTGGGCAACTTTACTCCCTTTAGCTATCACATAGCTATTCCCCCTTATGCCTTGCACATGGAGTTGGGAATTATTGGCCATTCACACTACAATTTTTTCCAGCTTCTGTAGCTGCACAAACTTGGTACCAATGGGCAGTTGGCCAGGACCAACCAAGACAGAGGGCTCAAGTTTAGATCTTTCATCTGCTATAACTTTAAAATGAAGCACTCCTCTCTAACAACACAGGTGTTATCTGAAGCCGTGTTCAAGTTCTACAGACAAGAAGTTATTTATAAAAGAATTAATTTATAAATGTTCTATTCTGTTTTCCCATTTTGGTAAATATGTTAACTGCTTCCATGCCCATTGTTCCAGGGCAATGCATTTTGGCTCTGTGTAAACACAGACTATTTCTTTATTGTGTTTCTTATTATACATTTATTGGGGGCAGCTGTGCATGGGTGCACTAAAATCTTTCCATGGCCCCACTGGCATCTTAAATTGAACCAGTCGGCACCCCTACAGTTCTCTGTTTCTAAGCTGTGCTGGAGGTTTGGTGGGAGCTGAAACCTAGGAAGAGCAGGAATATAGTCAAAGTGAATATAAGGAAGAAGGCAAATGGGAAAGACATACTTGTGGCAAGTGACAAGCAGAAGGTAAGGGGACTAAATAATGCAAATTAATATGTACAATACACAAAAAGAACAAGGCAGAGATAAAGCTTGTCATCAACACTTGTTGGAAAGGAGAATGTCTAGGTATCATACCTCCCAATCGTCCCGTTTTTTGCAGGACAGTCCTGAGTTTGACAGCTCAACCCGCAGTCCCAGATTGTTACTGAAATGTCCTGACTTTCTCTTTAATCTCCTACACTGAACAGCCAGAAAAAGATACAAAGGCTTTTGACAGAGAGCTCAATGGCAGCTGTACTTAGATACATTTGTAACAATTTAAGATAAGCAAAGAAACAATTGATACAATCTCAACTAAAATATGCTCATCACCTCTATTCTGAAAAAAAACCTCTCTTGATCCCTCCAATCTTGATAACTTCTGACCTATCTCTTTGCTACGCCTCATCTCTAAACTACTTGAGTGCCTAGTTTACAACCGATTAACACCATTCCTCTCTGACAATAACCTGCTGGACCCCATACAATCAGGTTTTAGTCAACAACACTCCACTGATACTACCCTTACCCGACTAACTATTGACCTTCTAACAGCAAAAGCCAACAACCACTTCTCACTTCTAATACTTCTTGATGTCTCGGCTGCACTTGACACGGTGGATCATCCTCTCCTCCTCCAATCCCTCTATTTGCTTGGCCTTTGTGATCCAGTGTGGTTCTCTTCTTACCTCACTAATCGTTCCTTTAGTGTCTCCTACAATGGCGTATCATCTGCTCCCCTACCTCTTTCTGTTGGGGTTCTTCAATTCTCTGTTTGATATTTCTTCCTTTGGCAAAAATAATCAACTCATATGGTTTCCAATGCTGACTGATGATACTCCGATCTATCTCTCCTCTCCTGATCCCAATTCAGAGCTCTTAATTTGGGTATCCTCCTGCCTGTCTGCTATCTCTACTTGGATGTTGCAACGCTACCTTAAATTCAACCTCTCTGAAAAGGAAATGGTTCTCTTTCCCCCATCTAACACCCATAACATCCCAGAAGTATCTATCATAGTTAACAATTCTACTCTGTTAGCATAACTGTAATAACACATAAAACCTGACCCTAAAACCCCCAGAAATGTGTTCAAACTTTCCATAACCTGCCAAATTATGTAAAATAAATGTGGTGTTTAGGGGGTGTGGCCAGTGTCGGACTGGGACACCAGGGGCCCACCCAAAAATTTTAGACCATGAGCCCACCAAAAGACCTTAGATTAGGGGCCCACTCTCAGTTCTATTATAATTCCTCTTCTCACACAATCTCTATTCTGCTATTCTCTTCTTCATGCTATAATCTATTTTCCAATCTATTTAGTCTCTTTGTTCTCATAGAAATCGGTAATGGCCATGAAATATGCCAAATGTTTTGAAGCAGGAGGGCCCACTGACACCGAGTTTTCATGGTATCCCTGTGGGCCAGTCTGACACTGGGTGTGGCCATAAAATGGGTGTGGTCAAAAAATGTTGTTAGGTATGCAGTATTTGGTACCTGTTAACTGTTTGTGTGTTAGACAGTTCAACCTTGCAGATTTATTTGCTTGCGCGGTTGCTAAAGGAATACGAGGCTGCAGTAGTTAACAAAAATCCAAATTCTTTTTTTTTATTAAAGCATTCATAGCTGTTATAAACTCGTTTAAAAATCTCAGTTGTCAATCAAATATTGGCTGCCCCTCCTCTGTGCCTTAGGCATATTACTTTCACTTTCCATTCAGCACTTTCTAGATGTCACTGCTCTCCCCACATCCCCCTCTCTCTTAACCATTCAATTGTGTAGTCAGTGCATGGGGATGGACATCAGGTTCTGAGATGACGCAAGGCTTGCCTTAATAACAGTATCCACAAAATGGTTCCTGCCTGCTTGCTATAATTATGAGTGATGGAAGCAAGATTCAAATAATTTATACAGTGTAATTAAAGTTAATGTTGCTTGACTAACATCATAAAATAGGATTTGGAATAATTATTTTGGGTGACAGGTCCCCTTTAAGAACAATACTTCAGTGCATGTATTGGGACATAAGCGTTTCTGTTGAATCACACAACAGAAATTGCTGTATAAATGGTATAAATGTATTACCTTTAGAAGGAAAGGTAAAAGAGTAAAGGACCACCCTCTGTGGGTTAAATAAGGAAGCTTATAGGAATGAAGAGGAAAGCTTTTAAAAACTACATGGGGCAGGCACTGAAAAAAGAATAAAAATGCTACAAGGGGCCCATTAACTTAGTTTGAGTGAAGGAATAGAAGAAAAAAAACCTTCGAATTTCGACCTTCGACTACGACTTGTTCGACTATTCGATAGTCGAAGTACTGTCTCTTTAAGAAAAAACTTCGACCCCCTAGTGCGTCACCTAAAAGCTACCGAAGTCAATGTTAGCCTATGGGGAAGGTCCCCATAGGCTTTGCTATCTTTTTTTGGTCGAACAAAAAACGTTCGATCGATGGATTAAAATCCTTCAAATCGAACGATTCGAAGGATTTAATCATTCGATCGATACGAATAGCGCTAAATCCTTCGACTTCGATATTCGAAGTCGAAGGATTTAACTTGGACAGTCGAATATCGAGGATTAATTAACCCTCGATATTCGACCATAAGTAAATTTGCCCCCAAGCAGGCCCGGACTGACCATAGCTCAGTTCGGGCAATTTCCCGAAGGGCCGCTCCATTTGCCTTTGAAATGGGCCGCTTCTGATTTGCGGCGTCTGGGCAGGGAGAGATTTACAGCATGCACGCTGGGCTTCTCCTTCACACTCACCAAGCAGCGGCGTGTTCCTCCTCCCTCCTCCCTCGATCGGTCAGGGAAAGGCAAAGGTGATTGGCCAGCAGACGGGTTGGGAGGTGTCAGAGTTCCCGTGCTGTTTCACGAAGCTCCTAGGAGAGGTAGGGGTTTCTGTGTGTGTGTGTTTGTGTCTCTCTGTGTCTGTGTGTCTCTGTGTTTGTTTGTCTCTGTGTGTGTGTGTTTGTGTATCTCTGTGTCTGTGTGTCTCTGTGTTTGTTTGTCTCTGTGTGTTTGTGTATCTCTGTTTGTGTCTTTTTGTGTGTGGGTGTGTCTCTGTGTTTGCGTGTCTCTGTGTCTCTCTGTGTTTGTGTGTCTTTCTGTGTCTGTGTGTTTGTGTGTCTCTGTGTGTCTGTGTGTGTGTTTGTGTCTCTCTGTCTCTGTTTGTCTCTGAGTGTGTGTTTCTGTGTGTCTCTCTGTTTGTTTGTCTGTCTTTTTGTGTGTCTGTGTGTTTCTCTGTGTCTGTGTGTGTGTGTCTGTGTGTGTGTGTCTCTGTGTTTGTCTCTCTGTTTGTGTGTGTGTGTCTCTGTGTGTGTGTGTCTCTCTGTGTTTGTGTGTCTCTGTGTGTGTCTGTGAGTTTCTCTGTGTTTGTGTCTTTTTGTGTGTTTGTGTGTCTCTCTGTCTCTGTGTGTGTCTCTGTGTGTGTGTCTCTGTGTGTGTGTCTCTGTGTTTGTGTGTCTTTTTGTGTGTGTGTGTCTCTGTGTGTGTGTGTCTCTGTGTTTGTGTGTCTCTGTGTGTGTGTGTCTCTCCGTGTTTGTGTGTCTCTTTGTGTGTGTGTTTGTGTGTCTGTGTTTACATGTGGGCTGCTTTGTTTTTTGCCCGGGCTGCTTTTTGCTCCCAGTCCGGCTCTGCCCCCAAGTGTTCAAAAACAAACAAAAATCAGGAAGGCAAAGATAGAAAACAATGAAATGATTGCATCATAGGCAAGGACTAATAATTTTTTCAAAGCAATTCATAGCCAATACGATGCAGGTTGTGACTGTGTCTCCATTGTAAAATGGAAATAATTTGGTTATAAAGGAATCAAAAAAAGCAATGAAGGAAAACTTTGCACCCAAAATGAATACTTAAGCAACAGATAGTTTACATCATATTAAGTGGCATGTTAAAGAATCTTACCAACCTGGAATATATAAACATTTTTATTGTTTTTTGTTAATATGGCGGGGGTACAGAAGAAAGAAAAAGAAAAAAAGGGGGGGAGAAGGTACAGTGATATCCAGATAACACATTAATATTCACGTTCCATCGGCAGTATTGAAATTATGCTTAATATAATTATATCAAGGGAATTTAAGCATGTACATCTAACCAGGGGTTCCATATATTGCCAAATTTATCCGGGCAACCCCTCGTATGCTAGCTTTATTAATGGAAGTATCTGGTTCACATAGTCTACCCATTCACATTTTCTAGGGGGGCCGGAGCCATCGACCTCATGATTGTTATTTTTTTGGTATAATAGAGGAGTGACCTCACAAGTATCCTTGATCTCTTTGTGGGTAAAATGTCATCTACCAAGACCAGTAAGCATACTTCAGGGTAGAGGATCGGGGGAGATCTAGCATTTCCACCATGTATTTGGCAACCTCTTTCCAGTATCGGTGAGTGATAGGGCATGTCCACACCATGTGCCAGTTTGACCCGTCTTGTTCTCCGCATCTTTTACATATTGGGGAGTGAAATTTCCCCATGCGGTACAGTCTATTAGGGGTGAGATGTTCTCCGTATGAATTTATGTTGAATCAGTTTGTCTCTGGCACTAATTAGAAATTTGTAAAGATTTTCTGTCACTTCATCCCACTTTTTCTCATTCATGTCAGGAATGTCTCTTTTCCATGTTTTTAAGGCTATAGAGAAAGGGTTTGGGCCAGTTGCCATAATACAGACATATAAGGTTGATACCATTTTAGAGGCATCCTCCTTCCTGAGCTGTTTCAAAACGGGGATTCATCCATTTAAATATCTGCTGCCCCAAACTGAGCAATAAATATATGGTTCAACTGTAAGTATCTTTTAAAGATCCCGCCAACCTGGCCTGTAGTATTGCATTCGGATTTTCTAGTTCTTGTGTTAACCACCAGTTGATGTAGGTCAACTGGGCCGCGAACAGGGACATTCTTTCTTCGACTGGTCCATATTTAAGACCTGTTATCAGGGGTGATATCCTGACCTGTGTGGCCAGTGGCTCCAAAGCCAGAGCAAAAAGGAGGGCACCCCTGTCTGGCCCCCCTACCCAGCGGAAACTCTGCTGTGATAAAGTCATTGACCTGGACCTGGGCAGTGGGGTTCCTATATAGTAGTTTAGGCCACTTAATATATCTTTCCCCAAACCCGTACCCTTCAAGTTTCCCTCATAAATAAGGCCACTCAACAGAGTCGAAAGCTTTTTCAGAGCCTAAAGAGACCACTATCGTGGACCCAGTATTATTGTGTGGAACTTGCATGTTATAATAGAGCCTTCTCAGATTAATATCTGTTGAGTGGTTGGGCATGAAGCCTGTCTGATCAGGATTTATTAAATGGGTGATAACCAGTTTGAGTCTAATTGCCAGTACTTTGGCCAAGATTTTCGCATCTACTTTGAGCAGCAATATCGGGTGATAAGACCCACACAGTTCTGCATCTTTCCCTTCCTTGTGGATACAGCTCTAACTGTAACAGGAAGAAATGTGGGAGTGAAACACAGAACCTAGTCTGATAATTGGCTCATGTGAACTAACAAGTGTGGTTTGTTTGCTTTGTTTGTGTGCACCGTGAATCTTAGGATCCCAGGGGGGCGGCCCTTATTTTTTAAAATAGTAATTTTCTATTTTGGATTACACAATGGCACTAAAAAGTACTGTATATTATTGTGAAAGTAGTTTATTTACATGAAGTTTATTTACATATGCGCTGTTTTATGCAATATATTTTTTATAGATAACTGAATTTGCCGGGGGTATAGTTATCCTTTAACTAGTTCTTTTCTTTAGTATATACTGGATAGGAGCCAGAGTTTCAAGAACCACTCAGTAGTATGGTAACTATAAATGGATGAAAAACTGATTTAATTATTATATTTAAATGAAACTGGTCAAAATATCAGCCTGGCAGTTAAAGGCCTGTATTCATTATGAGTAGTAATCAGCATGGTTTAATGAAGAACAGATTGTGTCAAACACATGTAATTACAGTAAGTAGAAAATTAGACAGTGGGGTTGCAGTAGATTTGATATAGTGTTGCATTAACACCTGCTTTCTTAGCTAAGGTCTGTGGGACTTGGTGATGTTATTTGCACACAAATAGGAGACTGGCTACAGGATCATGTACAGAGGTGGTTCTCAGTGATACATTCTATAGGAGTAGGGTTCTTAGTGGGGCGCTGCAGGGTTCTTTATTCAGTGTCTAACTGAGGTGTCCAAGGCCCACCGGGCTGCCACCTCAGGGGTCCCCTACATCAGGTGCCACCCACCTTAGTCACTAAGTCTGCCGGCCAGCCTACAGTCTATACCCCATAGAGCTTACAATCTAAGAACTAGCACCGCTGTGTTAGCTATTGTGAATGATTACATATGACATCACCATCAGGGCAAGACTGGGGGTATTGCAGTCAGGGGCCCAGTGACAGAGGGTGACACTGAGATTAAAAAGCATAATTAGCAGGTCACAAAAGGGACTGGGCCGGGCATGGTTTGGATGGGTTGAGGGTGGAGATTTTTCTCCCTAGAGAAGGACACTGCCAACATAGTAGTAATTCTGTAAATGGTCCTGATCACCATAGATTTGTTTGGATGGATCAGGGGCATAGGCTTACAGGGAGTGGGCAGGTCAAAAGGAGCTCAGCTTAAAAAGAGAGATCATGGCTTGGGTGGGTTGAGGGTGGAGATTTGATATAATTGGGGAGTGGATGGGGAGTGGACCAGGGGCATGGCTATGCATGCAAAATTATTTTTCTCCCTAGGGAAGGACACTGCTAACTAGGGATGCACCGAATCCACTATTCTGGACTCGGCCGAACCCCCGAATCCTTCGCGAAAGATTTGGCTGAATACCGAACCCTAGTTTGCATATGTAAATTAGGGTTGGGAAGGGGAAAACTTTTTTTACTTCCTTGTTTTGTGACAAAAAGTCATGTGATTTACCTCCCTGCCACTAATTTGCAAATGCAAATTAGGATTCGGATTTGGTTCGGCCGGGCAGAAGGGTTCGGCCAAATCCTGCTGAAATAGGCCGAATCCTGGCCAATTCCCCAACCGAATCCTGGATTCGGTGCATCCCTACTGCTAACATAATAGTAATTCTGTAAATGGTCCTGATCACCATAGTGAGGCATGGTGATGTGATAGATAATAATCATTCAGAGTAGCTCAACCATAGGCAAAAAATTAATTCAGCAAGAACTCATGTTGAATAAGGGGTATATTGACATATTGTGTAACACACAAGGTCATGTGCCTGAGGTGGCAGCTTCAAAGGAGGCATATATATTTAAAATAAATCAGCAGTCACTTGATGCTAAATACAGTTGAATGGGGGTGAAGGGGTGTGACTCTGCCCTACTCAACTAGCTCATGCATACAGATAGTACTGCACAATAACTTTATGTGTAAGAGCAGCACTCAGTATACTCAGCGCCGGATTCGCTGGGCGGGCACCCCTAGCGCCCGCCAGCACTACCACATGCTGGCGCAAAAGCGCCAGTGTGCGAGCGCCGGAGCACTGGGGAGCACAGGCCCCCCATAGAGCGGCTGGGCGGCATGCCGTTCACAAAAATGTGCCGCCCTAGGCCTGTGCCTATGTGGCCTCGCCACAAATCCGGGCCTGAGTATACTGCCCCTTTAAGACATGACACCATACTAAAATACTGCTAAGTTAAGTGAGTTGATTTTATAGCAATCTGTGGTAAGGGGTGTATAGCAGGCCATAATATAAACAGTTATTTGTTGTATGTTGACCATATTACCTCTTTATCAGAAACCATGACTAGGAACAAAACTTACAGCATAAATAATATTATTACATTTTTGTTTCATTATCGTTGTTCAAAAAGATGATGTGGTATGAATTTCCATGAAATAAAATTATAAATTCATATTGTTATTAAAAACGGAAGCATTGATCAGTACCTATATGGAAGAGTTTCTATGCGAGTATAATAATTCCACAGAAAGAAAGACTAACACAAAGGGTAAATCTGTATTTGGCAGAAAATTAATTGCAGGAGGAACTAAAGCTAGAGTGAGTGATAGAAGTATCTGAAGCAGGTACACAATAAATGCAGTTTGCACCAATTACAAATTGATTGTACTTTAAATGCACACAATGTAAACTATTTTGCACAGCATGTTTTAAGTGAGCAATTATGATTGTTCTGAAACTGCAGTAACAGCAGAGCAGGAAGTTGATTTGGGAGTAAACAGAATAATACAACAAATATGTTCACCACAGATATTAAATACTGCCCTCTGGCGAATACAAATGACATATTACGTGGCTGAGAAAGATGAAAAAAAACAAAAATAAGAAAAAACACCAGATTCAATTTAAGTTTTTATTGATTAAAATACAAAAATAAAGGGTGATGTGACAGTTAAACATGACACAGTTCACTGTGATACTGTGTATTAATCATATAAATAGATGAAATAACTTATAAAAAAGGCCAAGGTATATTTACAAAAATTACAAGCAAAATACAGGCAAATCCCATGAAAACAATTTTGAATGTTCAGGTTTACAAAATAAACAGTATTACAAAATAATACAGTACAAACAAAATCAAACAGATTATTGTGGTGACCAACTGAGATGGCAGTAGATACTGTTTTCTATAGGAGAATTGGCTTTCCTTAACATGGAGATAAAATTGAGTTTCTTTGCTAGAACACATACAAGTACTACATAAAAGATAACATTTTCGCTTTTATAATTTTAGCAGATGCTATGCAAATTGCAGTATAAATTAAATGTTTCAAATGATGTGTTTAATATATTGCAATAATGGAGTAACAGTGACAATATATAAAAATTAGTATTCACCTGGAAAGTTCTTAATCAACTTCTTCTATAGTTGGACCCGAGTTGCCACCTTGTCGGGCCTGAGCACCACAGCTAGAACCTGGCATGCCTCCTGGCACACCTCCTGGCACACCTCCTTGATACAGTTTTGTAATGATGGGCTGGCATACTTTCTCGAGATCTTTCTGCTGGAAGGCATACTCTTCTTTCTCGGCCAACTGATTATTCTCCAGCCAGGAAATGACCTGTGTGCACTTCTCTGAAATTGTTCTCTTGTCTTCATCACTAATCTTGCCTTTCACGTTTTCATCTTCAACCATGCATTTTAAGTTGAATGCATAGGATTCTAGTGAGTTTTTGGCATCAACCCTTTCTCTTTGGGCATCATCATCAGCCTTATACTTTTCTGCCTCCTGTACCATCTTTTCAATGTCCTCTTTACTCAGCCGCCCTTTGTCATTTGTGATTGTGATCTTATTCTGTTTGCCAGAGCTCTTTTCCACAGCAGACACATTTAGTATGCCATTAGCATCAATGTCAAAGGTGACTTCAATCTGAGGTACTCCTCTGGGAGCAGGGGGGATTCCACTTAACTCAAATTTCCCCAAAAGGTTATTGTCTTTGGTCATAGCCCTCTCTCCCTCAAACACCTGGATAAGCACCCCAGGCTGATTGTCAGAGTATGTGGTGAAGGTCTGTGTCTGTTTGGTTGGGATCGTTGTGTTGCGCTTGATGAGCACAGTCATTACTCCTCCTGCTGTCTCCAAGCCCAGTGAAAGAGGTGCAACATCCAACAGAAGTAAATCTTGCACATTTTCTGATTTGTCACCCATTAGGATGGCAGCCTGTACAGCAGCTCCATATGCCACAGCTTCATCAGGATTTATGCTCTTGTTTAGCTCTCTGCCATTAAAGAAGTCTTGAAGCAGCTTTTGCACTTTAGGAATGCGTGTGGAACCCCCCACAAGGACAATCTCGTGTATCTGAGATTTGTCTAACTTGGCATCTCTCAGAGCCTTTTCCACAGGTTCCAAGGTACCCCTGAAGAGGTCAGAGCACAGTTCTTCAAAGCGAGCCCTGGTGATGGATGTGTAGAAGTCAATACCTTCAAAGAGGGAGTCAATTTCAATGCTTGCCTGGCTGCTAGATGACAGGGTGCGCTTTGCTCTCTCACAGGCTGTTCTCAGCCTCCTTAAAGCTCTTTTGTTCTGACTGATATCCTTCTTGTGTTTTCGCTTGAATTCCTCCACAAAGTGATTCACCATACGATTGTCAAAGTCTTCTCCACCCAGATGAGTGTCGCCGGCTGTTGCCTTCACTTCAAAGATGCCATCATCAATAGTAAGGATGGAGACATCAAATGTTCCTCCTCCCAAATCAAAGATAAGCACATTTTGCTCCCCTCTGGCTCCTTTGTCTAAGCCATAAGCAATAGCAGCTGCTGTCGGCTCATTGATGATTCTCAAAATATTCAGTCCTGCAATGACACCGGCATCCTTGGTGGCCTGTCTCTGGGAATCATTAAAGTAGGCTGGCACAGTGATAACAGCATTGGTAACAGGGTGGCCCAGGTAAGCTTCTGCTGTCTCTTTCATCTTTGTAAGCACCATAGAGGAGATCTCCTCAGGGAAGAAGCTTTTCTCTTCTCCTTTATACTCCACTTTGACCTTAGGCTTCCCCTCGTCGCTCACCACTTGGAACGGCCAGTGCTTCAAGTCACACTGCACTACAGGATCATTGAACTTTCTCCCAATCAGTCTCTTGGCATCAAACACTGTATTCTGGGGGTTCATGGCCACTTGATTCTTGGCTGCATCGCCAATCAGCCTTTCTGTGTCTGTGAAAGCCACATAGCTGGGAGTGGTGCGATTCCCTTGGTCATTAGCGATGATCTCTACTTTACCATGCTGGAAAACACCAACGCAAGAGTAGGTAGTGCCGAGGTCAATGCCGACTGCGACTCCTTTGGTTGCCATATTTGCGCTCCTTACAGTTTGCTTTACGCTAGAATATGCGCAGCTGTGTCTTTGCCCAGTAAGTATCGCTGTGCAGTTGCTCTTCTCTGTCAGATCTCACAAGTGTCAGCTTAGATTCTGCTACTTCCACATCGCTTCAGACCCGCTGTATTTATACAGAACTCGGAGGAAAGATTAGCCAATCAAGGCACAGTACACGCCACGCCAGCCACGGTCACCTTAGCAACCGACCCGAAGTTTCCCGAGGCTTCCATTTCGTTAGCCAATCAGCAACCAGTTTTGCCTTTGAGATCACACGAAGAACTTTCGCGAGCTTTCCGGCAGCGTCACGGTTGCTGAGTTAGTCACAATCGCGGAAGATTCTCGAGCTTTCTGGAGAGAAACTGTGTAACTGTGAAAGGAAGGTTGAATGAGCTGCTAGTCGGTTAGCGCTGGCTGAACGCAATGGATATTTCTAGAGCGGTATAGATGTCGGAGAGTCGTTTTCTCATGTGAGATAGATATGCGTTCCTCTATCTGTACTTCTGTCTTGTCTCTGACCATGTCCATTCCTTCCCATCAACCCAAAGCTATTTCCTGCCAAACTGAGCTCACTTTCATAAACATATTTGGACACTCACTGTTGCAAACGTCCATGATTCCACTGTGGTTACTTCTAGAAGAAATTGTCTGGACTTGGACATGGGCAGTGGGCTGCTAAGATCTCAATTTAGATTAAGAAATGGATAGTGTCCAGTGTTGGGAAATTGGTGGCATTATTTAAAATGTTCAACATTTAGCTGTTTGCGCCTCCTCTGGTAAGGAGTAAGGGAACTTACCAGAGTGGTAAATACAGTAGAGCCCACATTTTTCAGGGGACCAAGGAAAAAATGTAAAATCCAGGAAAATGTAAAACAAGGTAAATGTGCTAAGGACATATAAATGTCAACTACTGTATGTCCAAGTCTGTGCTGTTAATAAATAAACTTGAATGCATGTGTAGTGCTGCCCCAGGGTCCCATGTGAGAACAAGGGA
This sequence comes from Xenopus petersii, assembly GCA_038501925.1. Lineage (NCBI taxonomy): Eukaryota > Metazoa > Chordata > Amphibia > Anura > Pipidae > Xenopus > Xenopus petersii. Next base: position 72,454,788 of record CM076686.1, read on the forward strand.
CACAGGTAAGGATTAAATGTATTTCCCTGGTGCCAACATATACTCCGGCCCGGAGTGGGAGTGCTGCAAATTCCTTGGATCCACCATTTGTTTAGCCCCAGAGCCAATTAATGGCTCATAATGAGGGACCTAGGCAGACATTTTTGGAGAGAACTGTATTAACAGGCTCATGTGTTCCATTCCTTGGAACTGTTTCTAACCTGCCACAGATGTTGGTCAAACAGGCCATTGGGCTGGCCCCATACACCAAAATAGATTCCAGATGGGTAAAACAAGTGATCATTTCTTGAGGATACTTTAGTCAATAGTTATAGCGGATGAGAAGTGTGATGGTGAGCCCTCTATCCCATGGGGTAACTCCCTATCAGTGTAGCCCTAGGAGGTAGTTAGTACCTGCATCTCCATTGTGCTCTCACTTCTGCCTGAACCTGAGCCAGGGGATTTATGCACTTGCAGACATTGAAGGGAGGGGTAGAACTACAAAATAAACTGGAGAGGGTCCTAGGTGCACCAGGTTACATCACTGTCCCTGTTGGCCATGAGCAAATTGGCCATTTTTACATTAAAACAGCACTGCCCATACACAAACCAATAAGGAACCAACTTGTGTGAAGGGTCAAGTGAGCATTTTATGTTGGCTTATGTGTGTCTGGGCAACTTTACTCCCTTTAGCTATCACATAGCTATTCCCCCTTATGCCTTGCACATGGAGTTGGGAATTATTGGCCATTCACACTACAATTTTTTCCAGCTTCTGTAGCTGCACAAACTTGGTACCAATGGGCAGTTGGCCAGGACCAACCAAGACAGAGGGCTCAAGTTTAGATCTTTCATCTGCTATAACTTTAAAATGAAGCACTCCTCTCTAACAACACAGGTGTTATCTGAAGCCGTGTTCAAGTTCTACAGACAAGAAGTTATTTATAAAAGAATTAATTTATAAATGTTCTATTCTGTTTTCCCATTTTGGTAAATATGTTAACTGCTTCCATGCCCATTGTTCCAGGGCAATGCATTTTGGCTCTGTGTAAACACAGACTATTTCTTTATTGTGTTTCTTATTATACATTTATTGGGGGCAGCTGTGCATGGGTGCACTAAAATCTTTCCATGGCCCCACTGGCATCTTAAATTGAACCAGTCGGCACCCCTACAGTTCTCTGTTTCTAAGCTGTGCTGGAGGTTTGGTGGGAGCTGAAACCTAGGAAGAGCAGGAATATAGTCAAAGTGAATATAAGGAAGAAGGCAAATGGGAAAGACATACTTGTGGCAAGTGACAAGCAGAAGGTAAGGGGACTAAATAATGCAAATTAATATGTACAATACACAAAAAGAACAAGGCAGAGATAAAGCTTGTCATCAACACTTGTTGGAAAGGAGAATGTCTAGGTATCATACCTCCCAATCGTCCCGTTTTTTGCAGGACAGTCCTGAGTTTGACAGCTCAACCCGCAGTCCCAGATTGTTACTGAAATGTCCTGACTTTCTCTTTAATCTCCTACACTGAACAGCCAGAAAAAGATACAAAGGCTTTTGACAGAGAGCTCAATGGCAGCTGTACTTAGATACATTTGTAACAATTTAAGATAAGCAAAGAAACAATTGATACAATCTCAACTAAAATATGCTCATCACCTCTATTCTGAAAAAAAACCTCTCTTGATCCCTCCAATCTTGATAACTTCTGACCTATCTCTTTGCTACGCCTCATCTCTAAACTACTTGAGTGCCTAGTTTACAACCGATTAACACCATTCCTCTCTGACAATAACCTGCTGGACCCCATACAATCAGGTTTTAGTCAACAACACTCCACTGATACTACCCTTACCCGACTAACTATTGACCTTCTAACAGCAAAAGCCAACAACCACTTCTCACTTCTAATACTTCTTGATGTCTCGGCTGCACTTGACACGGTGGATCATCCTCTCCTCCTCCAATCCCTCTATTTGCTTGGCCTTTGTGATCCAGTGTGGTTCTCTTCTTACCTCACTAATCGTTCCTTTAGTGTCTCCTACAATGGCGTATCATCTGCTCCCCTACCTCTTTCTGTTGGGGTTCTTCAATTCTCTGTTTGATATTTCTTCCTTTGGCAAAAATAATCAACTCATATGGTTTCCAATGCTGACTGATGATACTCCGATCTATCTCTCCTCTCCTGATCCCAATTCAGAGCTCTTAATTTGGGTATCCTCCTGCCTGTCTGCTATCTCTACTTGGATGTTGCAACGCTACCTTAAATTCAACCTCTCTGAAAAGGAAATGGTTCTCTTTCCCCCATCTAACACCCATAACATCCCAGAAGTATCTATCATAGTTAACAATTCTACTCTGTTAGCATAACTGTAATAACACATAAAACCTGACCCTAAAACCCCCAGAAATGTGTTCAAACTTTCCATAACCTGCCAAATTATGTAAAATAAATGTGGTGTTTAGGGGGTGTGGCCAGTGTCGGACTGGGACACCAGGGGCCCACCCAAAAATTTTAGACCATGAGCCCACCAAAAGACCTTAGATTAGGGGCCCACTCTCAGTTCTATTATAATTCCTCTTCTCACACAATCTCTATTCTGCTATTCTCTTCTTCATGCTATAATCTATTTTCCAATCTATTTAGTCTCTTTGTTCTCATAGAAATCGGTAATGGCCATGAAATATGCCAAATGTTTTGAAGCAGGAGGGCCCACTGACACCGAGTTTTCATGGTATCCCTGTGGGCCAGTCTGACACTGGGTGTGGCCATAAAATGGGTGTGGTCAAAAAATGTTGTTAGGTATGCAGTATTTGGTACCTGTTAACTGTTTGTGTGTTAGACAGTTCAACCTTGCAGATTTATTTGCTTGCGCGGTTGCTAAAGGAATACGAGGCTGCAGTAGTTAACAAAAATCCAAATTCTTTTTTTTTATTAAAGCATTCATAGCTGTTATAAACTCGTTTAAAAATCTCAGTTGTCAATCAAATATTGGCTGCCCCTCCTCTGTGCCTTAGGCATATTACTTTCACTTTCCATTCAGCACTTTCTAGATGTCACTGCTCTCCCCACATCCCCCTCTCTCTTAACCATTCAATTGTGTAGTCAGTGCATGGGGATGGACATCAGGTTCTGAGATGACGCAAGGCTTGCCTTAATAACAGTATCCACAAAATGGTTCCTGCCTGCTTGCTATAATTATGAGTGATGGAAGCAAGATTCAAATAATTTATACAGTGTAATTAAAGTTAATGTTGCTTGACTAACATCATAAAATAGGATTTGGAATAATTATTTTGGGTGACAGGTCCCCTTTAAGAACAATACTTCAGTGCATGTATTGGGACATAAGCGTTTCTGTTGAATCACACAACAGAAATTGCTGTATAAATGGTATAAATGTATTACCTTTAGAAGGAAAGGTAAAAGAGTAAAGGACCACCCTCTGTGGGTTAAATAAGGAAGCTTATAGGAATGAAGAGGAAAGCTTTTAAAAACTACATGGGGCAGGCACTGAAAAAAGAATAAAAATGCTACAAGGGGCCCATTAACTTAGTTTGAGTGAAGGAATAGAAGAAAAAAACCTTCGAATTTCGACCTTCGACTACGACTTGTTCGACTATTCGATAGTTGAAGTACTGTCTCTTTAAGAAAAAACTTCGACCCCCTAGTGCGTCACCTAAAAGCTACCGAAGTCAATGTTAGCCTATGGGGAAGGTCCCCATAGGCTTTGCTATCTTTTTTTGGTCGAACAAAAATCGTTCGATCGATGGATTAAAATCCTTCAAATCGAACGATTCGAAGGATTTAATCATTCGATCGATACGAATAGCGCTAAATCCTTCGACTTCGATATTCGAAGTCGAAGGATTTAACTTGGACAGTCGAATATCGAGGATTAATTAACCCTCGATATTCGACCATAAGTAAATTTGCCCCCAAGCAGGCCCGGACTGACCATAGCTCAGTTCGGGCAATTTCCCGAAGGGCCGCTCCATTTGCCTTTGAAATGGGCCGCTTCTGATTTGCGGCGTCTGGGCAGGGAGAGATTTACAGCATGCACGCTGGGCTTCTCCTTCACACTCACCAAGCAGCTGCGTGTTCCTCCTCCCTCGATCGGTCAGGGAAAGGCAAAGGTGATTGGCCAGCAGACGGGTTGGGAGGTGTCAGAGTTCCCGTGCTGTTTCACGAAGCTCCTAGGAGAGGTAGGGGTGTCTGTGTGTGTGTGTTTGTGTCTCTCTGTGTCTGTGTGTCTCTGTGTTTGTTTGTCTCTGTGTGTTTGTGTATCTCTGTGTCTTTTTGTGTGTGGGTGTGTCTCTGTGTTTGCGTGTCTCTGTGTCTCTCTGTGTTTGTGTGTCTGTGTGTCTCTGTGTGTCTGTGTGTGTGTTTGTGTCTCTCTGTCTCTGTTTGTCTCTGAGTGTGTGTTTCTGTGTGTGTCTGTGTGTCTCTCTGTTTGTTTGTCTGTCTTTTTGTGTGTCTGTGTGTTTCTCTGTGTGTGTGTTTGTGTCTCTGTGTGTGTGTCTCTGTGTGTGTGTCTCTGTGTGCGTGTCTCTGTGTTTGTCTCTCTGTTTGTGTGTGTGTGTCTCTGTGTGTGTGTGTCTCTCTGTGTTTGTGTGTCTCTGTGTGTGTCTGTGAGTTTCTCTGTGTTTGTGTCTTTTTGTGTGTTTGTGTGTCTCTCTGTCTCTGTGTGTGTGTCTCTGTGTGTGTGTCTCTGTGTGTGTGTCTCTGTGTTTGTCTCTCTGTTTGTGTGTCTTTTTGTGTGTGTGTGTCTCTGTGTTTGTGTGTCTCTGTGTGTGTGTGTCTCTCCGTGTTTGTGTGTCTCTTTGTGTGTGTGTTTGTGTGTCTGTGTTTACATGTGGGCTGCTTTGTTTTTTGCCCGGGCTGCTTTTTGCTCCCAGTCCGGCTCTGCCCCCAAGTGTTCAAAAACAAACAAAAATCAGGAAGGCAAAGATAGAAAACAATGAAATGATTGCATCATAGGCAAGGACTAATAATTTTTTCAAAGCAATTCATAGCCAATACGATGCAGGTTGTGACTGTGTCTCCATTGTAAAATGGAAATAATTTGGTTATAAAGGAATCAAAAAAAGCAATGAAGGAAAACTTTGCACCCAAAATGAATACTTAAGCAACAGATAGTTTACATCATATTAAGTGGCATGTTAAAGAATCTTACCAACCTGGAATATATAAACATTTTTATTGTTTTTTGTTAATATGGCGGGGGTACAGAAGAAAGAAAAAGAAAAAAAGGGGGGGAGAAGGTACAGTGATATCCAGATAACACATTAATATTCACGTTCCATCGGCAGTATTGAAATTATGCTTAATATAATTATATCAAGGGAATTTAAGCATGTACATCTAACCAGGGGTTCCATATATTGCCAAATTTATCCGGGCAACCCCTCGTATGCTAGCTTTATTAATGGAAGTATCTGGTTCACATAGTCTACCCATTCACATTTTCTAGGGGGGCCGGAGCCATCGACCTCATGATTGTTATTTTTTTGGTATAATAGAGGAGTGACCTCACAAGTATCCTTGATCTCTTTGTGGGTAAAATGTCATCTACCAAGACCAGTAAGCATACTTCAGGGTAGAGGATCGGGGGAGATCTAGCATTTCCACCATGTATTTGGCAACCTCTTTCCAGTATCGGTGAGTGATAGGGCATGTCCACACCATGTGCCAGTTTGACCCGTCTTGTTCTCCGCATCTTTTACATATTGGGGAGTGAAATTTCCCCATGCGGTACAGTCTATTAGGGGTGAGATGTTCTCCGTATGAATTTATGTTGAATCAGTTTGTCTCTGGCACTAATTAGAAATTTGTAAAGATTTTCTGTCACTTCATCCCACTTTTTCTCATTCATGTCAGGAATGTCTCTTTTCCATGTTTTTAAGGCTATAGAGAAAGGGTTTGGGCCAGTTGCCATAATACAGACATATAAGGTTGATACCATTTTAGAGGCATCCTCCTTCCTGAGCTGTTTCAAAACGGGGATTCATCCATTTAAATATCTGCTGCCCCAAACTGAGCAATAAATATATGGTTCAACTGTAAGTATCTTTTAAAGATCCCGCCAACCTGGCCTGTAGTATTGCATTCGGATTTTCTAGTTCTTGTGTTAACCACCAGTTGATGTAGGTCAACTGGGCCGCGAACAGGGACATTCTTTCTTCGACTGGTCCATATTTAAGACCTGTTATCAGGGGCGATATCCTGACCTGTGTGGCCAGTGGCTCCAAAGCCAGAGCAAAAAGGAGGGCACCCCTGTCTGGCCCCCCTACCCAGCGGAAACTCTGCTGTGATAAAGTCATTGACCTGGACCTGGGCAGTGGGGTTCCTATATAGTAGTTTAGGCCACTTAATATATCTTTCCCCAAACCTGTACCCTTCAAGTTTCCCTCATAAATAAGGCCACTCAACAGAGTCGAAAGCTTTTTCAGAGCCTAAAGAGACCACTATCGTGGACCCAGTATTATTGTGTGGAACTTGCATGTTATAATAGAGCCTTCTCAGATTAATATCTGTTGAGTGGTTGGGCATGAAGCCTGTCTGATCAGGATTTATTAAATGGGTGATAACCAGTTTGAGTCTAATTGCCAGTACTTTGGCCAAGATTTTCGCATCTACTTTGAGCAGCAATATCGGGTGATAAGACCCACACAGTTCTGCATCTTTCCCTTCCTTGTGGATACAGCTCTAACTGTAACAGGAAGAAATGTGGGAGTGAAACACAGAACCTAGTCTGATAATTGGCTCATGTGATGTAACAAGTGTGGTTTGTTTGCTTTGTTTGTGTGCACCGTGAATCTTAGGATCCCAGGGGGGCGGCCCATATTTTTTAAAATAGTAATTTTCTATTTTGGATTACACAATGGCACTAAAAAGTACTGTATATTATTGTGAAAGTAGTTTATTTACATGAAGTTTATTTACATATGCGCTGTTTTATGCAATATATTTTTTATAGATAACTAAATTTGCCGGGGGTATAGTTATCCTTTAACTAGTTCTTTTCTTTAGTATATACAGGATAGGAGCCAGAGTTTCAAGAACCACTCAGTAGTATGGTAACTATAAATGGATGAAAAACTGATTTATTATATTTAAATGAAACTGGTCAAAATATCAGCCTGGCAGTTAAAGGCCTGTATTCAATATGAGTAGTAATCAGCATGGTTTAATGAAGAACAGATTGTGTCAAACACATGTAATTACAGTAAGTAGAAAATTAGACAGTGGGGTTGCAGTAGATTTGATATAGTGTTGCATTAACACCTGCTTTCTTAGCTAAGGTCTGTTGGACTTGGTGATGTTATTTGCACACAAATAGGAGACTGGCTACAGGATCATGTACAGAGGTGGTTCTCAGTGATACATTCTATAGGAGTAGGGTTCTTAGTGGGGCGCTGCAGGGTTCTTTATTCAGTGTCTAACTGAGGTGTCCAAGGCCCACCGGGCTGCCACCTCAGGGGTCCCCTACATCAGGTGCCACCCACCTTAGTCACTAAGTCTGCCGGCCAGCCTACAGTCTATACCCCATAGAGCTTACAATCTAAGAACTAGCACCGCTGTGTTAGCTATTGTGAATGATTACATATGACATCACCATCAGGGCAAGACTGGGGGTATTGCAGTCAGGGGCCCAGTTTCAGAGGGTGACACAGGGTGACACTGAGATTAAAAAGCATAATTAGCAGGTCACAAAAGGGACTGGGCCGGGCATGGTTTGGATGGGTTGAGGGTGGAGATTTTTCTCCCTAGAGAAGGACACTGCCAACATAGTAGTAATTCTGTAAATGGTCCTGATCACCATAGATTTGTTTGGATGGATCAGGGGCATAGGCTTACAGGGAGTGGGCAGGTCAAAAGGAGCTCAGCTTAAAAAGAGAGATCATGGCTTGGGTGGGTTGAGGGTGGAGATTTGATATAATTGGGGAGTGGATGGGGAGTGGACCAGGGGCATGGCTATGCATGCAAAATGATTTTTCTCCCTAGGGAAGGACACTGCTAACTAGGGATGCACCGAATCCACTATTCTGGACTCGGCCGAACCCCCGAATCCTTCGCGAAAGATTTGGCTGAATACCGAACCCTAGTTTGCATATGTAAATTAGGGTTGGGAAGGGGAAAACTTTTTTTACTTCCTTGTTTTGTGACAAAAAGTCATGTGATTTACCTCCCTGCCACTAATTTGCAAATGCAAATTAGGATTCGGATTTGGTTCGGCCGGGCAGAAGGGTTCGGCCAAATCCTGCTGAAATAGGCCGAATCCTGGCCAATTCCCCAACCGAATCCTGGATTCGGTGCATCCCTACTGCTAACATAATAGTAATTCTGTAAATGGTCCTGATCACCATAGTGAGGCATGGTGATGTGATAGATAATAATCATTCAGAGTAGCTCAACCATAGGCAAAAAATTAATTCAGCAAGAACTCATGTTGAATAAGGGGTATATTGACATATTGTGTAACACACAAGGTCATGTGCCTGAGGTGGCAGCTTCAAAGGAGGCATATATATTTAAAATAAATCAGCAGTCACTTGATGCTAAATACAGTTGAATGGGGGTGAAGGGGTGTGACTCTGCCCTACTCAACTAGCTCATGCATACAGATAGTACTGCACAATAACTTTATGTGTAAGAGCAGCACTCAGTATACTCAGCGCCGGATTCGCTGGGCGGGCACCCCTAGCGCCCGCCAGCACTACCACATGCTGGCGCAAAAGCGCCAGTGTGCGAGCGCCGGAGCACTGGGGAGCACAGGCCCCCCATAGAGCGGCTGGGCGGCATGCCGTTCACAAAAATGTGCCGCCCTAGGCCTGTGCCTATGTGGCCTCGCCACAAATCCGGGCCTGAGTATACTGCCCCTTTAAGACATGACACCATACTAAAATACTGCTAAGTTAAGTGAGTTGATTTTATAGCAATCTGTGGTAAGGGGTGTATAGCAGGCCATAATATAAACAGTTATTTGTTGTATGTTGACCATATTACCTCTTTATCAGAAACCATGACTAGGAACAAAACTTACAGCATAAATAATATTATTACATTTTTGTTTCATTATCGTTGTTCAAAAAGATGATGTGGTATGAATTTCCATGAAATAAAATTATAAATTCATATTGTTATTAAAAACGGAAGCATTGATCAGTACCTATATGGAAGAGTTTCTATGCGAGTATAATAATTCCACAGAAAGAAAGACTAACACAAAGGGTAAATCTGTATTTGGCAGAAAATTAATTGCAGGAGGAACTAAAGCTAGAGTGAGTGATAGAAGTATCTGAAGCAGGTACACAATAAATGCAGTTTGCACCAATTACAAATTGATTGTACTTTAAATGCACACAATGTAAACTATTTTGCACAGCATGTTTTAAGTGAGCAATTATGATTGTTCTGAAACTGCAGTAACAGCAGAGCAGGAAGTTGATTTGGGAGTAAACAGAATAATACAACAAATATGTTCACCACAGATATTAAATACTGCCCTCTGGCGAATACAAATGACATATTACGTGGCTGAGAAAGATGAAAAAAAACAAAAATAAGAAAAAACACCAGATTCAATTTAAGTTTTTATTGATTAAAATACAAAAATAAAGGGTGATGTGACAGTTAAACATGACACAGTTCACTGTGATACTGTGTATTAATCATATAAATAGATGAAATAACTTATAAAAAAGGCCAAGGTATATTTACAAAAATTACAAGCAAAATACAGGCAAATCCCATGAAAACAATTTTGAATGTTCAGGTTTACAAAATAAACAGTATTACAAAATAATACAGTACAAACAAAATCAAACAGATTATTGTGGTGACCAACTGAGATGGCAGTAGATACTGTTTTCTATAGGAGAATTGGCTTTCCTTAACATGGAGATAAAATTGAGTTTCTTTGCTAGAACACATACAAGTACTACATAAAAGATAACATTTTCGCTTTTATAATTTTAGCAGATGCTATGCAAATTGCAGTATAAATTAAATGTTTCAAATGATGTGTTTAATATATTGCAATAATGGAGTAACAGTGACAATATATAAAAATTAGTATTCACCTGGAAAGTTCTTAATCAACTTCTTCTATAGTTGGACCCGAGTTGCCACCTTGTCGGGCCTGAGCACCACAGCTAGAACCTGGCGTGCCTCCTGGCACACCTCCTGGCACACCTCCTTGATACAGTTTTGTAATGATGGGCTGGCATACTTTCTCGAGATCTTTCTGCTGGAAGGCATACTCTTCTTTCTCGGCCAACTGATTATTCTCCAGCCAGGAAATGACCTGTGTGCACTTCTCTGAAATTGTTCTCTTGTCTTCATCACTAATCTTGCCTTTCACGTTTTCATCTTCAACCATGCATTTTAAGTTGAATGCATAGGATTCTAGTGAGTTTTTGGCATCAACCCTTTCTCTTTGGGCATCATCATCAGCCTTATACTTTTCTGCCTCCTGTACCATCTTTTCAATGTCCTCTTTACTCAGCCGCCCTTTGTCATTTGTGATTGTGATCTTATTCTGTTTGCCAGAGCTCTTTTCCACAGCAGACACATTTAGTATGCCATTAGCATCAATGTCAAAGGTGACTTCAATCTGAGGTACTCCTCTGGGAGCAGGGGGGATTCCACTTAACTCAAATTTCCCCAAAAGGTTATTGTCTTTGGTCATAGCCCTCTCTCCCTCAAACACCTGGATAAGCACCCCAGGCTGATTGTCAGAGTATGTGGTGAAGGTCTGTGTCTGTTTGGTTGGGATCGTTGTGTTGCGCTTGATGAGCACAGTCATTACTCCTCCTGCTGTCTCCAAGCCCAGTGAAAGAGGTGCAACATCCAACAGAAGTAAATCTTGCACATTTTCTGATTTGTCACCCATTAGGATGGCAGCCTGTACAGCAGCTCCATATGCCACAGCTTCATCAGGATTTATGCTCTTGTTTAGCTCTCTGCCATTAAAGAAGTCTTGAAGCAGCTTTTGCACTTTAGGAATGCGTGTGGAACCCCCCACAAGGACAATCTCGTGTATCTGAGATTTGTCTAACTTGGCATCTCTCAGAGCCTTTTCCACAGGTTCCAAGGTACCCCTGAAGAGGTCAGAGCACAGTTCTTCAAAGCGAGCCCTGGTGATGGATGTGTAGAAGTCAATACCTTCAAAGAGGGAGTCAATTTCAATGCTTGCCTGGCTGCTAGATGACAGGGTGCGCTTTGCTCTCTCACAGGCTGTTCTCAGCCTCCTTAAAGCTCTTTTGTTCTGACTGATATCCTTCTTGTGTTTTCGCTTGAATTCCTCCACAAAGTGATTCACCATACGATTGTCAAAGTCTTCTCCACCCAGATGAGTGTCGCCGGCTGTTGCCTTCACTTCAAAGATGCCATCATCAATAGTAAGGATGGAGACATCAAATGTTCCTCCTCCCAAATCAAAGATAAGCACATTTTGCTCCCCTCTGGCTCCTTTGTCTAAGCCATAAGCAATAGCAGCTGCTGTCGGCTCATTGATGATTCTCAAAATATTCAGTCCTGCAATGACACCGGCATCCTTGGTGGCCTGTCTCTGGGAATCATTAAAGTAGGCTGGCACAGTGATAACAGCATTGGTAACAGGGTGGCCCAGGTAAGCTTCTGCTGTCTCTTTCATCTTTGTAAGCACCATAGAGGAGATCTCCTCAGGGAAGAAGCTTTTCTCTTCTCCTTTATACTCCACTTTGACCTTAGGCTTCCCCTCGTCGCTCACCACTTGGAACGGCCAGTGCTTCAAGTCACACTGCACTACAGGATCATTGAACTTTCTCCCAATCAGTCTCTTGGCATCAAACACTGTATTCTGGGGGTTCATGGCCACTTGATTCTTGGCTGCATCGCCAATCAGCCTTTCTGTGTCTGTGAAAGCCACATAGCTGGGAGTGGTGCGATTCCCTTGGTCATTAGCGATGATCTCTACTTTACCATGCTGGAAAACACCAACGCAAGAGTAGGTAGTGCCGAGGTCAATGCCGACTGCGACTCCTTTGGTTGCCATATTTGCGCTCCTTACAGTTTGCTTTACGCTAGAATATGCGCAGCTGTGTCTTTGCCCAGTAAGTATCGCTGTGCAGTTGCTCTTCTCTGTCAGATCTCACAAGTGTCAGCTTAGATTCTGCTACTTCCACATCGCTTCAGACCCGCTGTATTTATACAGAACTCGGAGGAAAGATTAGCCAATCAAGGCACAGTACACGCCACGCCAGCCACGGTCACCTTAGCAACCGACCCGAAGTTTCCCGAGGCTTCCATTTCGTTAGCCAATCAGCAACCAGTTTTGCCTTTGAGATCACACGAAGAACTTTCGCGAGCTTTCCGGCAGCGTCACGGTTGCTGAGTTAGTCACAATCGCGGAAGATTCTCGAGCTTTCTGGAGAGAAACTGTGTAACTGTGAAAGGAAGGTTGAATGAGCTGCTAGTCGGCTAGCGCTGACTGAACGTAATGGGTATTTCTAGAGCGCTATAGATGTCGGAGAGTCATTTTCTCAGGTGAAATTAAGGTTGCCACCTGTCACCTGACCGGTATGATGGCTGATCCCAATGTTATTAATAGGAAAAAAATACAGACTGTACTTCTGTCTTGTCTCTGACCATGTCCATTCCTTCCCATCAACCCAAGGCTATTTCCTGCCACAATGAGCTCACTTTCATAAAGTACAGAGTCTGGAGAGCCGAATCTTAATTTAGTTTATTTTATCTACTCCCAGTTGACTAGGAATGAAAAAGCTCAGATGACTTGTCAATAAAGTTACCTGAAAAAAAGTAGGGAAAAAAAAGTCTTGTCCTCGCGCGATGAATTTTTACGTAATCACCACGCGACTCGTTCATTCAGTCGTTTAGGGAGCGCGCTAATTGCGGCCACTTTAAATTCTCGCGAGATTTATAAAGACAGGCGCTAGAACGGTGAACGCGTAGAAGGCGCTTGTTTGTAGCGAGATTTTCTAGCGGTAGCCGGTCTGTTCTATAGTTTCCAGGCAGAGTTTTGTTGGCGCGACTGCATCAGGAACGATGGTAACAGCGTGCGAACACGGACCTTCTACTTTCATAGTTTTTAGCAATAAATGTACAGGGTGGTAGAGTTTTCTAAGCCGGGCAGCTATCTTATGTCGCACCAATAAGGCCGTTTTGCGAAACGTATATATACACTTAACAACCCTGCACTTCCTACTCCCGCATTATTCGCAAGGTCGGCTCTCTTTGTAGCCATGCCATTGTTTACTTTCCCAGGATGCTGAGATTTGCAGTTTAATAACGGCTGGACTACACGAAGTTTCCCATCTTTGCCCTGCAGCTTTGCAACTATTTTTATATTCGCAACTTGACCAGTGAACTAGTCTGTGTCTTAAAGTTTTTGGTTAAATCTCACAAGGGGCCACTACTTGTTCTGTAAAGGAACATCTGTGCAAGAATTGTGCTGCTGCTTTATGAAAAGCTGCACAAAAGGTGACTTTTTTTTTTTTTTTTTAATAACTTCTTGTTTTCTTTCACATATAGCTATTCTACTCCTTCTTCAAGTCTCTGGTAGGGAAGGATGTGGTGGTAGAACTGAAGAATGATTTGAGGTGAGTGTAATGCCCACAGTTCTTTATAGGATTGCCACCTTTTCTACACTACAATAACCTGTCTTTTTATTTGTTATCCCTCTTAGCATTGGTCCCAGTATTGTACTTCACAGATGGCAAATCTTATGTTGTTGGTTTCATGATAAGTTCTAGGTAGGATATACCTAACCTGCACCTACCAGTTCCCTAAATTATTTCTTTATTCCAATTGTGTTTGAGCTTCTGCTGCGCATGGCCTTTTACTAGCTTCTGTCTTCTATTGGCTAGCAGAAACCCTTCTGGGAAGGCCTGACTGCCCAGCATGTACAATTAGCAGCAATGGATATTATATCTTTAAACAAACGATCTCAACATGTGTCTCTGATAATAACTAAATACAGCTACAAATGATTACATTGTTTAGGATCATTGTTTTAGGGAACCTTGCCTTTAAGCAAAAAGCTATCCCTGTGGGTGCACTTTATGGATTTCCTATAAATGTATTTAAAAATGCAAACAGTTTTAAAAGAAATGTTGAAGTTTGCCCCTTCTATGCTAGCATTCATTTTTAGCATGGTTTCCCTGTACATTCCTGGCTATCTTCTCTGCTCCTCTGAGCCACAGTCTTTTCTATATTTTCACACCTACTCCCATCTTTTGTCTGAAACCTTTCTATTTTGCTTACTTCTGGAACTGCTCTGTATGTTAACCTAGTTTCTCCTCCCTCCTCTTCTGTCAGGAGTTAGATTTTGATTGACAGTTGGGTCTAATACAGCCTTTGGAAGGGGCTCCTTTTGTCTAGAACATGTATTAGAGCTCACTGTTTTAAAGTCGCCAATGGTACAGAATTTTTATTTGATTCTATTTAGTAAATTTTCTTATTCCAGCATGATGAAACTGATGTTAAATTATCTTTGTGATAGTACCCCCTTAATGGTCCATGTCCAAACCGTTGTGCACTTTTACACATTTATGCTTGCTGAATATCCTAGTAGTACTATATAAATTGTTATACATATATTTTGATTTTTTTTTTATGCCCCTTACATTGCTGACATTTACATACTTTAGGGGGTTTGTGGTACCCTTTAAGAGCAAAGTTCCATTCTTTAAAATAGAAATTAGTTTCTTCTGCAGAGTGTGCAGTTGTGCTTTTTGCACTAGTGATTTGCTCAACCTGCTCCAGTGCCAAAGAAGACCATGGGATGGGTATGGGCGTTGAACAGCCATTTGAGTGCTCAGACCATTCCCAATTTTAGAGTGGCAGAGCGTATTGTGTAGACTTGATTTTTAAAAACAAAAGTTGTCTTGTGCTTTTTTTAGACTTCATCACACTGGTTAATTACTACTCCTCTATCACATCAGTCAGCTGTATTTTATTGCTCTATTACATAAACTATTTTCTCTCTTGCAGTATCTGTGGTACTCTACACTCAGTTGATCAGGTAAGAACATGAGCAAAGAACATTTTTTCATAATATAAGTAGGTGACTAGCAATAACAATCTTATCCCTGTAAGAAGTGTATATCACAGAAACCTCCCCTTTAACCACTGACTGTATGAAAGTGAACGGTCATTTGCATAAAATGTATCTATTGTAGTAGATACTGTTGAAACCTCTGAGATACAAAATTAGTACATTTCATCAACATTATATAGGCTCAGCCACGTTTTTGGGCATCCAAGCCTTGCAACTGAAATTGGCCTAAAATCTTTCAGGGCTGTTTGCAGCTTAAAAAAAAGTTGAAATCTAAACTAACGCTTGCGTATAATAAAAACTGCGAAACACACTTCATAAAGGGGACATAAACTATAATTTTTCACAGTGCATTAATAGATGTTCCTTAATGTAAAATAGAAGGGCTCAGGTTTATTTTAGTAGCTTTAGGGTAAAATTTTCATGAAAAAAGTACAAAACTGCTCTGTTTCCACCCCTTTCCTTGAAAGGGAAACATGATAGGTTTAAGGTGCATTTGAAAAGTGCCATGAGAGGATAAAATTAAATGGACAAAGCAAACAAAAGTTACACTAAACTAATGACCTGTTCAATACAAGTGCAGAATTGGTAACTTGTATTCCAGGACATAAACATTAGGAAATGACACTTGTCTATAGGTGGTTGTATAAATCCCTTTTGATCATATTATGAGACCCTTTGATATATTTGATGCATCCTGTAGGGTATATTGTCATTGAGGAATGACTTTCCTTTTACCCCAGAGGAGCATGGAGAAATGTTTCAGAATAGCACATCCTAGGAACGTATCACTTCATTCTCTCTCAAAATAAACTTCTGTTTATTTTTCAGTATTTGAACATTAAGCTGACTGATATCAGTGTGACAGACCCAGAAA
This sequence comes from Xenopus petersii, assembly GCA_038501925.1. Taxonomy (NCBI): domain Eukaryota; kingdom Metazoa; phylum Chordata; class Amphibia; order Anura; family Pipidae; genus Xenopus; species Xenopus petersii. The sequence continues at coordinate 72,470,703 of CM076686.1, forward strand.
AATATCCACACATGGTAAACGATCTTTTTTTAAATTTATTTATTTTTTCTATCTGCAACATACTTGGCATTTGATCCTGCCGTGTAACTTGTTTGTTAATCTAAATTCTTCATATTTCTTTAGTTGTCCGTGAAGAATTGTTTCATCCGTGGATCTGTTGTGCGCTATGTACAGCTCCCGGCTGACGAAGTAGACACTCAGCTTCTCCAGGATGCTGCAAGGAAAGAAGCAGTTCAGCAAAAGCAGTGACCTACAAGAGCTGGAAGGGTGAATGCAGGTTCACAAGCATTGATAGGTGTTGTCAACTGCCTGCTTCTATAAGACCATGCAAAAGAGTGAGCAGCAACATTTTACCTGTTATACAGGTTTTGTGTAAGAGTCACACATTTTTCCCCTTCGAATTTCTGAAGCTTCATGTGCAATGACTTGTGATGCTGTTCACTTTTGAATCCAAGCAATGCAAAGAAGTGGTCTCCGATAAACAGATTTATTTGGGCAAGACTGAGCCCCAAGGTTTTTGTTCTTTTTTTCTAAATAAAGGATGTGTTAACATTTATCAGCTCTTGTTATTAACAAATCTAGAATCTCTTTATGTATATGAATTTCTTTATTTTATTGAACCCAAACCCTATATTTGAATTTGAGATAAATCAGATTTTCTAAATGAACAAATTTGTTGTATTCTGTTGTGCCGAACATTCAATTGTTATGACTGTACTTTCCTGTCTTAGACAATAATGCACCATGAGTGTAGTAGTTATATGGATTGCTGAGCTGGGAGTATATAAAGAATCTTGGCCTTAACCCAAACAAATACCCATGGAGTACATCAAAATGCAAATATATTGCTTTTGGAAGGAAATGTTAGACAGGCAGGAGCTCTGCGTGTGTATAATATATAAGCAGTAAAGTTATCGGCATTCATGAAAAAATAAAGAGCTGCTGTGCCACAGTAGCATTAACAGGAACAACTTACGGTAGAAGAAACCGCACTCTCATAATGTAGTTACTTTTGGGGAAATTCAGTTACTGGTGACCACTTGAGGGGAAAAAACGTTTATTGGACGGCCAGGGTGTGCGAGGTGACTCCTCTTTTCTTCCTACAAGAAGCTTGAAAACAGTATCCATGCAAATTGGGAGGGCTGTTATGGGGAATCTGCATACACAGAATTTTGTAAAGGTGAGATTGTTGTTTATATTCCATGACATCTTTTAATAACATAAAAAATAAGTCTTAAATACAAAATAACAATTTTTTTCAGTTTAGCTGGTTACAGTTTCAGTTCACCAGAAAAATACTTTTTGCAATTACATTTTTCTAATATTGAAGTGCAAGTCTAATTTTATACCTTTCTAAAGCAGCTCTGGGAGGGGGTGTTGCCGATCCTCTTAACTGTTCTAAAATGATACATATAGTTGATACAGTTGTTATCTTTGTCCCTGCTGAGCAGACTCACTGAGTTTCATTAAAGGCAGCTGTTGGAATTGAAACAATTATTTCTAATACTCCACAGATACTGCTGAAAAAATGTATCAACTAAATGTTGCAAAATTGTAATAGTTTAGAGTCTGCGCCTGAATTACTGAGCTGTTAGACTGAAACACCAGAGACAGGGACATTAAACTTAGATTTGGGGAAAAAATAAATGGAAAGCAATTAAAAAAAGTCTTTATTTCTGGGAAAAAATATGAAACAATTCAAATGATAGTGTTTGAAAGGCGAACCACTCCTTTAATATTCAGATTACATTACTCCATATATACTCATCTTTATTGTAGGAAACATAAACTTGCTTGGATTGAAGAGGCAAGCTTGCCTTAAACTTTTAATATATTATAGACACACCGGTTCTAAGCAACATTTTAGTCAGTCTTTATTTTGTATGTTTTTATTGGTTATGTGCTGTGGTGCACCTAGTGTCAAATTGGAATTCTGGTGCTAGGTGCAGTGTTCAGCCAGACCTTAGATGCAAAAGTCCACCAATTTGTGCTCTGGCATTTACTTTTAGTGTTAGTGTTACTGACCCCTATAAAGTTCAGACAGTTGAACAGAGAGAGACCTGGCACTTTTTCCAGTGGTAAGTGAATGAGTGCCAGCATTGGGTCAATGCGAGGATACTGGCAGGACCTGACAAACGGCAAGTGGGGGGCTCCAAATCCTGTCCTGTGTCAATTCACAGGGGTCAGCAGCAGCAGTTTACCTCGAAAAGGCAATAACCAGGAGACTATTGGTATTATAGATTGTGAACTTTGTAAAGACTTTCCAAGAACCTGTGTTCTAGAGTGAAGTAGTTTTTTTTTTTTAAGGTTTTTATTTGATATATATTTTATTTAATAAACAAGACAGGAATGTATGCAAAAAGTAATCATACATAATAATCTTTTCCAAGATGTGTTCCAAAACGATGCAAAAACAATTATGAAATAAAATGTGTAGCAAGCTCATGTCTTTCTCACTATCGCACTGATTTCTGGGCCAGATGTATATCCTTGTTCCACACTACAATGAGTGGAAATCTATACTCCCAGCAGACCAACTGTTTGTATTTTTCCACTGAACTGTTCCTTTAAAGGGGATGTTCACATTTACTTTTTTAAAAAAAATAATTACAATGTGGTTTGATTTAAAAAAAAATTGAGCATTTTAAATATATCTACCTGCAGAAGTAGCACTGCGTAAAGCCTCTTTGCTCTGCCAACCAGGGGGGCTCCAATATAAAGGGTGGGCTCTGGACTAAGTAGTAATACCTTGAATTGTGCTAGAAATTGCACTTTGTTCACAGTCTTAAACAGCCCTTTTCATCTCTGGCTTCAGTATTAACCATTAAAAATATTAACACTTTTCCGTTTACAACTTGTTTTAATGAATGTAGACAAGAGTTTAAAATTACATATTTAGTTGGTGTGTCTGCACCCAGCGCCGGCCTTAGGCCAATTGGACCAATTGGGCCCCGCACCTCTGGGGGCCCCGCACTGCCCCATTCCTTTCTATTTTGTGCCTGTATGCCCTTATTTTCCTAAATACTTGCTGTGTCAGTAGCCAGCAACACTTTGTCTAGGGGCCCCGCCAACATGGTCCCAATTGGGCCCCACATTTGATAGGACCAGCCCTGTCTGCACCAAGTCATTAGGAACACACAGTCATAGAGAGATAAGTTAAAGGGGAACACAGGCTTCCAAACCAAAATTTGATAAAGAGGCCCACATAACACAGAAACCCCTAATATAGTTATGTATGAATAAATGCCATTTTCTTTAAAATCCAGCTGTTTAACAGTTCTTCTCTTTCTGCATCATTTGAAATCCTGGCAGAGAAGGAGGGAATAAACACTGATGTTATAAATTGTAACAACTTCTCCACAGCTTACAGACAGCATGCAGGAACTACATAACCCACAATACATTGCACTGTGATGTCCCTTTCCTTATTGAAATCATGTGTGCAGGGAATTGTGGGGATTGGAGGATGCAGGCTAAGGACAGCTGGCTGTTGATACAAAGTAACAGTAGTCAGACAGATCAGCAGGACAGCAGGGGACTAGGTTTAGGGAATTGTCCAAACCATTAAAAATCATGAAAAGTCTGCATATTTTTTAATTGATGTTTATTGCAAAGTTGCTTGAAAGTATGTTTACTTTTCAAAAAGCTCAAGTTATGCTTGTGTGGAGTTCCCCTTTACTGTTAAAACTTTCTATATCGCCTTCCTACATGAGACAAAAATGACAACAGCACTGCACAGTACCCATTATATAAATGTGTCACTTAGGAACGCCTGTATTTATTTTTTACGTCCAAGGTCCAAGCGTACCGTATTCTAGTTTCGATATCAGAAGCTTTATTTACTAGAATATTGCATCAGCCTGATGTTTTCTTATTTGCCCACTAGGTGTTACTCATACTAGCACCCCGTATTACATCTTATCGGCCGTCTTGTCGCAGGCACTCTAAATCTTTTCCTGTAAGATCTCTAATAATATTGTAGCCCGACATCCAAATATTTATCGAAATAACAGGACAGTGGTAACAGAGATAGAAATAAAAGACTCCGCACGCTAAGAACAGCCCACTGTGGGCAAAGTGCAGTCCTTCCAGCAGCTGCAAAGAAGGGCGGAAGTAGGAAGTAAGTCTTTGCGCAAAATACACGTGGGTAATGCAGCTGACGTCAATCCACGGACCGGAGGAGAGAAAGAAAAGTGTGTAAGAGAATGACAAAAGGGAACTATATGGCTAATTAGAGAGTGTTTCATGGAGTGGTGAATGTGGAAGGCACAGAGCAGGATGTGGAAGGCACAGAGCAGGGGATGGCCAAATGAGTAGGGAATACTAGAGTTAGTGTGGGAACATTTAAAGTGTATGAAGTATAATGAGCGGTGACTGGAGAAGTACTGTCATGCGGAGATGCGGTTTAGTAGCTTGAGCAAATAAGAAGTGTCCTATCAGACACCGTGCCATTAACTTAGCTGCTAATAACAGACACTGGAATTTATTCACCAGTATTGGTGCTGTTGTTGCACTGGGGTCTCCCATGTACCACATATTGTATATGAGGGGTGAGAAAGTCTGAAATCCCTTACAAAAGTAGTGTTTTGTTTTTTTTTTGTAAAATGGATTTGGTATCTGGGGTGTGAGCCAAAAAAAATGTGCATAGCAAAAAAATGTTGTCTTTGCTATGTTTTCTGCAATCTTATTCCTCTTTCAAATTCTCAAATGTTGGGAGGTAAGCTTTATTTGTAGATACTGTAGTTTAAAGGCCAAATCCACACTGGTAGGTTAAGTGGCTGCTAATAAAATTGATCATAGTGTATGTACGCTAAGGAGCTTGGATTGTAAACTGTACTGTGGCACACATTGGTTTTGTATTAATAAAGTTTCATAAAAAAAGTAAATTGAAGCAGTTCAGTTATCCGTAACAGCACAAATTAGTGTTAAAGGAACAGTAACACTAAAAAATTAAAGTGTTTTAAAGTAATGAACGTGTAATGCACTGCACTGATACAACTGGTGTGTTTGCTTCAGAAAGACTACTATAGTTTATATAAACAAGCTACTGTGTAGCCATTCATAGCTGAAGAAGAAAAGGCACAGGTTACATAGCAGATTACAGATAAACTCTGTTGAATACAGTGGGATTCAACAGAACATTTCTGTTATGTACTATATATGTTATCTACCTTTATCTTTCATTTTGTAGACTGAATTGCTGCCTCCATAGCTACACAGCAGCCTGTTTATATAAATTCTAGTAGTGTCTCTGAAGCAAAAAACATCAAGATTTAGGAGTGTAGGGCAACAGTGCATTCTATTCAAATTGCTTTAGAACACTTATTTTTTTGGGTGTTACTGTTCCTTTAAGCAGACAACTACAAGTAAGAAAATGAAAGCAGAAGATCTAATTGGTTGCTTTGGGTGACTACAGTGCTCCAGTTGTATTAAATAAGCCCTACTGTCTATAAGGCATTTAATGAAGGTTGTTGTTCAGTTAGAATGAATTGTTCTCACTAATACCGTTAGGTGACTCTAGGGTTTATTTATTTCTGCCCACGACACAAACGCAAGAACTTGGTGCCAGTTTTTCCACATGTTTCTCATTTTGATAATAATCCACCATGAACAGATTTTATGAGAAGGAAACTGCAAACATTTGGACAATAATAATGTGTTGCCCTCTGAAAAATATATGTATTTGAATTATTAGAGCCTACCTCTCTTTTTTTACAAAAAAATTTGTTAGAATACAATGGAAAAAAAACACCAACACAAATTAAAATTTAAAATAGCAAAGCCTTTAATAAGAAATAACTTACAGAAACTCCACTTCCTGTCCTCTTCAGAAACGGCGAAAGTGCGACCATCAATCCTGCAGCGCTCGATTTCTCCTCCTGGATATTCACTGACAGCATGCAGCTGGGAGAGTGTGCGTCCCCTTGTCAAGCAGCGGGCTTCTTGCGTCTTTGTAGGATGGACACGGTGATCAGCGCAATTTACCAGTTGAGGGATTCACCAACATGCTCCTGCCGACCCTACCCAACCCCTTGTTCGTGTCTTTAGTGGAGGAGCAGCGCCTGTGCTTCTCTGCAGCTCCTGCTGGTGACCGCACAGCTCAGCGCACAGAACTATGTTAAGCCTGTTCTATGGACCCCTGGAAGACGAGATCCTTGTTGCAAACAGCAGGATCCAAGTGCCCTTTGGCAGGTCAGTCTTCCTGGATGATGGATCCCATCCACGACCTGCTGATCCCGGGAGACAACGAGCCCCTGTCTCAGAGGCCGGGCCGTCTGACCCCCAACAAGTTCCAGTGCGAGTTCCCAGGAAGTGAAGTACTCGCACCTGGGCGTTCGCAGCCCCTCCAGAGACCGAGTGAGGTTGTTGCTGCCCTATGACAGCCCCACACGCACCCTCATCGCCCCCTCTGGCGTGTTCTCAGTCCCCGCGCCTGGGCGCTCACACTGGCGCTATATCTTTCTCCAGCTCTCTGCAATTGCGCTGCTCCTCCACCAAAGACATGAACAAGGGGTCGGGTAGGGTCGGCAGGAGCAAGTTGGTGAATCCCTCAACTGGTTAATTGCGCTGATCACCGTGTCCATCCTACAGAGCCGCAAGAAGCCCGCTGCTTGACAAGGGGACGCACACTCTCCCAGCTGCATGCTGTCAGTGAATATCCAGGAGGAGAAATCAAGCACTGCAGAATGGATGGTCGCCCTTTCGCCATTTCTGAAGAGGACAGGAAGTGGAGTTTCTGTAAGTTATTTCTTATTAATGACTTTGCTATTTTAAATTTTAATTTGTGTTGGTGTTTTTTTTTCGTTGTATTCTAACGATTTTTTTTGTAAAAATTTTTGGCGTTACTGGTCCTTTAAAAGAGGCTGTACTTGAAATATTGCATGCCTCACAATAACAGACAGTTGCCTGTTTCCTTGCAGGTCTCTCTCTCTCGCCATGTCTACTCTCTATCTTCCAAACTCCACCTCTTTAGACCTACGATGTCTCTGGGTGCGCATTGCTGGACAGTATTCTACCCATAATAAGCCCAAAGTACAGCAGGTGTCTTCTGGCCCTCATGGACTACCACTTCCGTGTTTACTCTCACCTTCTAATGGATCAGTATGGGGTTCTTGGGCTGTTTCATATATGCTTGCTCCTGAAGCACTTTCTGGAGGATGTGACCCCTGCTCCTGTGCTCTTGTTAAACAGTGGGTGAGCTATGCAGAGTCAGAGTTGTTGCCTGCTGTATATGGAGCAGAACGTTCACAGGTAGGGATATAGCATGCCTAAACATTTATGTATATTATGAAGAATATATTTATTTTCTGACCCTAAAAAAATCTGTATGGTACTATAATAAAAATGTTCCTTTTCCTTAGACTAAAGAACGTTCTCTCCTGGAGCTGCAGAAGATATTGGATAATCTTGATTGTTATCTTAAACTTCGCACATATCTTGTGGGAGAGAGCATCTCTCTTGCAGACATTGCAGTTGCGTGTTGTATGATCAGCCCCTATACAAAAGTAAGTCTTTTAAGTGATAAATACATTTGCTGAGGTGAGGTGTTAAATCTTTTGAATCAAAGCACCAATCATATTTGTAAATCTATTAGCATATGCTGGATATTGTATCGTGATAATAAATATCATCTCAAATATATTGTAAATATTGAAGGCTCTTATCGCTTCGAATTCTCCTTCTTTCCTTTATATTATGTTTCTCTTTGGTCATGCCATCACTTCTCTTTGCATTTTTTGTTTTGTTTTCCTAGGTTATTTCTCCCGCAAGAAGAGAGAAACTCCTTAACGTTACCCGGTGGTTCCTGACTTGTGTTAATCAAAAGCAATTTAAAGAAATTCTGGGGGAGGTGAACCTTCTTAAAACAGGTACATATATGGAAATGTGGACTGGAATGCATTCATATGCCCAAACAGTGCTAAAAGAAAGTAGCAAAGTTAACAAAGTGAGGAAGGGCAATATGTGAAGCTGGCAAAAAGGGATTTAGAAAGGTGGAGGAACAGCAGTGAGGATTTAAGGAAATAATGACCGCCTTGCTATATGTGACCTGCTTCCTTTCTAGATGTTGCTACTTTGAATAAATCAGATGGCCCTTCTGGTACCACTCCCAGTGGTCCACCAAAAACTGCAGCCCAATTAAAGAAGGAGTCTAAAAAGAAAGAGAAGCTGGAGCGGTTCCAACAAAAGCAAGAGAAAATGAAAGAACTGCAGGGGGAGGTGAGCATGGCCTTCTCCAAGGCGACATTGTAGGCTCCTAACATACTACACACCTAGTCCAGTCATAACATCTTTCTCTTTCTGACCTTTCAAATACAGAAAAAGCCTAAGCCTGAGAAGAAAGACAAGAAAGAACTTGGGGTGATTACATATGATATCCCTACTCCTGCAGGAGAAAAAAAAGGTAACAGTCTGAAAAGTTTGAATATGAGGAAATGAAAAGATGTAGGGCTCATTTATAAAGTGCAAAATGAAAAAGTGAGTTGCAAGTCTACATACAGGTAGTTTTTTCCCTCATTGTAGAATCCAGAGTAACCCACTAAGTAGTGTCCTTTACAACTTCTACACAATGCAGCAATATGGACACAAACTGGTGCCTGCTTTTCGTGAGGTTATGTTGCAAGTTTCCAGAGTGGGGTTGTCATCACTCTTGGCATTGGCATCCAGTTTGTTTGATGCAAGTCACTTCTGTGCATAGATGCAACCTGCAAGGAGAACTCTGGAATAACCACGAGGTCCAGGCGTACAGCAGTCCTAGGTTTCCCAATAATCCATGTGCACAATTACGCGCAATTCAGAGCAGGTGAACATTGGTACTTGGCAAGTTGCAAGAGCAAAGTACTTTTGTGAATAGTGTTGCTGCAAGCTACATTTTGTATCCATTCTAGCACTTTGTAATTGCATTTGCAAATCAGCCTATAGCCTGCAATATCAAATCCATATTACTGCTCCATCATTACTGTATGTTTTTCTAATTCTTGTATTCATTATCAACTGCTAGATGTTTCTGGTGCTATGCCTGACTCCTACAGTCCCCAATATGTAGAATCTGCCTGGTACTCTTGGTGGGAAAAAGAGAAATTCTTCAAGCCTGAATTTGGGGTGAGTCAGAGAAGTGAGCAACGCCTGTATGTGCCATTATTTATCTGTACCTGCATCTATAACTTGCTCTGTGAGGTTAAATTGGCATCAGAGGCAAATATGTATTTTTGTCTAGTATGTTGTCTGTGACACTAGATTCTAAATATATAGAAAGCCTTATTTATTCCCATTTAAACTGATTGTCGCAGGCACGTAACCACTCATTTTAAAAACATTTCTATATTTTGTTCTATATGAAAATAAATATGTATCATCTAATGCTGCTATTTTCCTTTATCACAGAGAAGCAGTGTTTCTGAGCCCTGCCCAAAGGGTGTGTTCATGATGTGTATTCCTCCCCCAAATGTGACCGGATCACTTCATCTAGGACATGCTCTTACGAATGCAATCCAGGACTGTTTGACCCGCTGGTAAGTGTCCTTAAAAAAAGCTGATGATACAGACTTGAGGAAGCAGAAAATAAGCAAATGTATTGAGAAAATGCATATAGCTGAAGTAAAGATGACAATAGAAACAAATTTCTGTGTTGGATGTGGAGGGTTAAAATGATTTCATTTTGTGTCTGTTATTTAGTAGCTTTTTCTTTTTCTAGGCATCGTATGCGTGGGGAGCTAACCCTCTGGAACCCTGGCTGTGACCATGCAGGTATTGCCACACAAGTGGTGGTGGAGAAGAAGCTGTGGAGAGAACATGGGAAGACCAGACATGACCTTGGGAGAGAGAATTTTATAGAGGAAGTGTGGAAATGGAAAAGAGAGTAAGTTTGTTGCTTATGGTCAGGCCTGCTCATTTTCTTTCTAAAACATGTGAAATATCAATCCATTCATTTACAAGGATGCTGCACAATGTTAGTGTCATATTACCCTCTTTGATAGAATAAGATTTTACTCTAAACTGCTGGTTTCTTAAATAAATTCTTGGTTCCCTGATATTGTGTACAGATTTGTACTGTATGTTGGGAATTGGCAATCCCCTCCTGTTGGCAGCAGTTGCGCTGTCATACTTTGTTGGATATTGGTTTTCTTTGTTTTCATTGCCTTGTAACTTCTAATGTATTCTTGTTATTGCATCATTCTACTGAGTCTGTTGCTAAATTTTTCTTTTTTTGTTAGGAAAGGTGACCGAATATACCACCAGCTAAGGATTCTGGGCAGTTCTCTGGACTGGGATAGAGCCTGTTTTACAATGGACCATGTAAGACACTGTTTGTGTGTTTGACTGCCTCTTTCCTGACATTCTTTTTAACATCTGGTTCTGTGTGCATCTCATTAATTAATTTTCTGCCCAGATATCCGCTATGTTTTGTTTTATTCCAGAAACTCTCATTTGCTGTACAAGAAGCTTTTATCCGCTTGCACGAGACTGGAATAATTTATCGAAGCAAGCGTCTAGTCAACTGGTCCTGTACTCTCAATTCTGCTATATCAGACATAGAGGTAAAGAAGGGAAAGAGAATGTAATGCTTTAGATTGAGCAGATGAGAGTGAGGAATAGTGGGTGAGGCTAATGGAGAGTCGTTAGCATGGGTGACTATAATTGAATTAAACACCCACATTATAGTGGATGCTAAATAATTATTTTTAGGATTTCACTAATAACTTCTTAAATCTGTACAACTGTACCAAAAAGTAATAAAGACTGTCCAGTATGGTATGGTGTGCATTTTTTTACATTAGGGATAGTTCCATTGTATTATGCAGAAGCAATGAATATAGGACAGATAATAGATAAATTAGGTTAGGAGAGACAATAGCTACGGAGAAGAAGAAAGCAGTTACAATTGCTAACTGAACTGGATGAAAGGAGTATATTTGGGGACATGCCAGTGGCAATATGGGGCTGAAAACAAAATGATTTAATAATAAAGGCAAAAGCAGATCAAGGTTGGTCTGGGCAGGAAACAGGCAAATGAAGACTGTCTGACAGGCAAGTGGTCAGACGGCAAACAAGAATCCAAATTAGAGGCCAGGGATCAGAAACCAGGTAATTAGAATATAGAGAACAAGGGCAGGAATAGACTTATAGGACTCATGGAAAGTGTGCAAGAACTTAGTAGGCCTGGTCAATGCAAAGAGATCACTGATCTACCACAGTGTAGAGGAGGAGGCAAGCTTAAAAGCCAGTTAATTGGACAATTTCCAGTAGTTGGAATATAATAAGTTTAGGTGTCCATCAGGGAAAACAGAAGCATGGGAAAAGTCATTGGCTCAACCAGGAGGAGCAGTGGCAAGTAAACACTTGGTCCCTAGTTCTAGACCAAAGAGTAACTGACACTAGTTGTGACAAGCATGTTCTTTATATAGGTAGACAAGAAGGAACTGAGTGGTCGTACTCTACTACCTGTGCCTGGCTATAAGCAGGGTGTGGAATTTGGTGTCCTTGTCTCGTTTGCTTACAAAGTGCAGGAAACAGGTAATAATACATCAACCATGGTGTATACTCCCCCTTTAACCCCTTTTCATATTAGTCCTAAACATTTATCTTGTATCGTTTACACACACCAGGTGAAGAAATTGTTGTGGCAACAACTCGTGTGGAGACAATGCTGGGCGACACAGCAGTTGCTGTTCATCCTCAGGACCAAAGGTACAAGGTAAGATGAACTTTCTGTAAATTCTCATTTGTTCTTAAGGGATCCAGGAACTGGATTTAAGTCAAGATATACAGTGTCTAGCAGTGATGAGATGAGTTTAAAGCAATTGGACTTGCTCAGTAATCTTGAAAATGTTTTATTGCTTGTTTCATCTTCTTCAGCTTTACTGAATGGTAGCTAATTCGCCGGAAATTTAAATCTTTAGGGCAAGGAAACATGGAACACTTTGTAGACCACAGGCAATCACTCTCCCTAATGGCAACAAAGCACTCAAAAATACCTTTACCTCTCCATTTGGGGAAAAAGTCTCCTTCTGCTTTTCACATAATTATTGAATTTCCCACTGGCAAGAAAGTCACGTGTCATTGCCTTTAAGGGTATCGCCATAATCCCAATGGTGAACTTTTTCAGGCAGGTATTGGCTCAAGTTCAATAAGATGTAAAAGCATACTCTAACCAGATGGTACTATGAAACGTGTTGAAACAGGTGTGAATTTTTTTGGTTGCATAATTGGAGCTGTGAATCAATGTAAAAATGCCTCGGTAAAGATTTGTCACACTGTAAAATATACATCTGAGTGATGGCCAACCTGAATACAGAATGGGGAACTCCGGCTTCCAAACCAAAATTTGATAAAGAGGCCCACCAGGGGCGTGCCGCCAACGAGGCGCCAATTCGCCTCAAGCAGCACGACGGAGAGGTTTCCAGGGGCGGCAAATAGCCACTCCTGGTACCTTTAAGAGCCAAATTTCAGGTTTTTAAACCGGAAATTGGCTTTACTAATGCGAGAGAGCGCAATTGCGCTCTCCACATTAGAGTTCCTGCCTCCCCTCCCGACGGATAAACCAGGGAGGGGGGGCAGCATTGCAGGAGCCGCCTCAGGCAGCATTTTCCTCTGAATCGGCGATGAGGCCCACATAACACAGAAACCCTTAATATACCCATCACAGTTGCCTGTTTCTTCAAAAAGTATGAATAAATGCCATTTTCTATGCTGAAATCCAGCTGGTTATCAGTTCTTCTCTTTCTGCATCATTTGAAATCCTGGCACGGAAGGAGGGACTAAACACTGATGTTACAAATTGTAACAACTTCTCCACAGCTTACAGACAACATGCAGGAACTACATAACCCACTATGCATTGCACTGTGATGTTCTGTTCCTTAATGAAATCATGTGTGCAGGGAATTGTGGGGTTTGGAGGATGCAGGCTAAGGACAGCTGGCTGCTGATACAAAGTAACGGTAGTCAGCCAGCTCAACAAAGTAGTTAGACAGATCACCAGGAGAGCAGGGGACTAGGGTTAAAAAACATGAAAAGTCTGCATATTTTTTATTGATGTATATTGCAAAGTTGCTTGAAATTATGTTTATCTTTTCAAAAAGCTCAAGTTATGTTTGTGTGGAGTTCCTCTTGAAGTATAGGAAACCTACTTATGTTCCAGTTTGACTCTTAGCGCCCACTGAAATATAAACTGGGGGCTTTAAAAGGGATAATACTGTGACTTTCATGTTATTCCATTGTTCTCTTAATGCATGGCACTGCAAACAGAAATTACAGAGATACAGGGTAAATAAACTAATGATTCGGGCCCTTCAGAACTATTTGATTGCTGATATGTCCATGTTTGGGCCCAACCGATATTTTTCTGGAAATTCGCCAGATGTTGATTGGTAGGTTTATTTTTCCGTCAGATCACTCGTTTTTTTAATTTTCATTTCCCTCTACATGGAGGTCCATCCTACCTATCATTTAGGAAAAATATTTTTATGATTATTTTTTAATGCAAAGGCACTCATTTTCACTGTAATTTGTGTCTCAGGAATGGTTGTGTAACATATGCATATTGCCATTTGTTAAAGGTGATATCTGTAGAAACAAGTCAAATCAACTGGACTTGCTATGTTTTTTCCTTGAAGACATTTCACCAGTCATTCAATTGGCTTTCTCAATGCAGAATTTCTAATTCTAACTAATAAAAATCTTCACAAACATATTTTTAAAGGTGACTTTAGCTAGTAAAATAAACCTTTAAAATGCCTTTAAAAACATTTGAATATTAAATCAAGGACAAGTTTTTATCCAAATTGCCCAAATCTTCATACAGTGCCCAGAAGCATTCCTTCTTCACAGATATTTGTTATTGCTTATGAGACCTATTGTGTCAAGAACAAGTATTTTCCTTTATAAATAGAATGTGCCTTTAAAAGTTGTTTTTTTGTTCTATTTTCATAAAAATTTCCCCAAAGACCTTTGTAGAAACATACATCCATTCTTCCTTCTGCTTTTCAAAGTGGCACTATGCATCTGTTCAATCATCTAGTGCAGGGTTCCCCAACTTTTTTCATCTGTGAGCAACATTCAGATGTAAAAAGATTTGAGGAGCAACAGAAGCATGGAAAATGTTCCTAGGTGGTGCTAAATAAGGGTTGTGATTGGCTATTGGTAGCCCCTATGTGGCCTGGCAGCCTACAGGAGGTTCTGTTTGGCAGTACATCTGGTTTTTATGCAACCAAAACTTGCCTCCAAGCCAGGAATTCAAAAATAAGCCCCTGCTTTGAGGCCACATAGAGCAACATCCAAGAGGTTGGGGAGCAACATGTTGCTCACGAGCCACTGTTTGGGGATCACTGATCTAGTGCATAGCAGTAATTCACATTCACTCCAAATGAAATGGGTGGGATAACAACCCTTTCTGTCTCAGACTGAAAGGATGACTATACAAAATGCTAGGTGAGGTATTATAGAGTCAAAAGGTTATTGATATTTCTTCTGCTGTGAGCCATTACCCACCTGCATCTAATCCAGGAATTAGTTTGGAATTCAGCTGAATCCCAGCATTATTTGCAGGGTTCAGATTCAACTATATTCTACATGTTCAGCTGAATACAAACACTAAAACTCATGTGACTTTACAGTTCTGGACATTTGAACACAACAATTGTAGGATCATATTAATACATCTTCTACCTATCCACTTTACAGCATTTAAAGGGTCATCACGTAATCCATCCATTTTGCTCTCGCCTTCTTCCTATCGTCTTTGATGAGTTTGTCGATATGAACTTTGGAACAGGTACATTCAGAAATTCACATTTTGGTTTGACAGTAGCATTACATATAAGTTGAGGCTATGCACAACATGCAGATTATGTTTTTTTAATTTCATTTAGTCTGCACATAGCACCACTTTATGATGCATAACTCCATAAATGTGATAAATGTGGAAAAGGGCTTGCCAAAGTTCTTCTTTATACGGCTTTTTACTTTCTATTGTCTTATTTTACAGGTGCTGTAAAAATCACCCCTGCCCATGATCCAACTGATTATGAGGTTGGAATGAGACACTCTCTTGATTTTGTTAACATAATGGATGACAATGGGTCTCTTATAAATGTACCTCAACCGTTCCTGGTAAGAATAGCAAATGGACAACACACTTCATTTTTCTTTCTGTGCTAAATCAGTTTTTTCTGTCACATGCTATCAATGTTAGGATTTTTTATTTTAAAGGGAATGAAAAGATTTGATGCAAGAAAAGCTGTTTTGGAAGCACTTAAAGAAAGGGGAGTTTTCAAAGAGGTCAAAGACAACCCCATGGTTGTGCCAGTTTGCAGGTAAGATTTGGAAGTCACATTTCATATCTGTTCTCTCCAGGCAAATATTAATGTTTAATTTTTCTCCCTTAGCCGTTCTAAGGACATTGTAGAGCCTTTGCTGAAGCCTCAGTGGTATGTACGCTGTGATGAGATGGGGAAAAGAGCTGCTGATGTTGTGCGTGATGGACATTTGGAAATCAAACCTGAATTCCACACAAAGACGTGGTTTAGTTGGATGGACAATATCAGGTGAGCCAAAATTCTGCTTCAGTGTTTTTTTGTTGTTGTTTTTTTTTATATTATTTATTAATTTTATTGGTTTTCATTATAAAAAATAATACATTTAATAAAGTACAACTTGTAATCAGCTGCTTGTTTATCATTTACTGGTAACTCTGTATATCGTTTCATATGGATTGTTCATGCGTATCTAGTCACCTATATCAGCCCTGCCATCACGCAGCTGCCAGAAATGGAGGATGGGGAGATAGCATAATATGGAGGGGGAAAGGGGGAGGAAAGGACATAAAGGGTAGAATACAGAGATTCTTCTAGGTTCATTGTGCTTTTATCAGGTAGTTGCTAAAGCGTTGGTGTTGGTCACGGATAGGATTCCTTCCAGGTACTGGGACGACAGACATCACTCCAGCTCCCCCTTGTAGCTGCTATACAGAATATTGTCTCTGATAGATTCCTTTGCTCTGGTCCAATTCACCTTGGTTACCACTGTACCACAGTGCTACTGTCAGGATATGTTTGGCTAGTTTACGGGATTGTTTGGAGCTTATGGCCCCAATTTTCATGCCTAAGAGAAATGTGTGAGGGCTTGCCTGAATAGTACAGTGTAGAACCTCTGAGAGCAGAGTCGCTACCATCTTCCAGAATTCCTGGGCCACTGTGCAGGACCACCAAGTGTGTAGAAAGGACTCTTGTTCTCCGCATTCTCTAAAGCAGATGGTTCCAGGTTACTGCTTAGTCTACTGATGCGTGTAGGTGTGTAGTTCTATCGAAATATAATTTTATTTGCTCTTTCATTGAAGGCTGCGCATACAGATGTTTTTTTGGCCGATTCGCATATATAAGACCAAGTCTTTTCTGAAATTGTGAGATCTAGGTCTGATTCCCATTTAGTCATGTAGGTTTGATGTATGTCAATGGTATCTGATGAAAGTCAGCTGTATAACAGTGAGATGTGATGGGTACGACTGTTTGAAGCAAATCATTTCAAAATAGGTCATGGTCTGGGGTGTTTGGATTTTGATCTCTGATTTTGTTTCCACATAAAGTCTAATTTGTAGGTAAGTATGGGATGTCGTATTTCTCTTTACATTGTTGGGATGATAAAGTGGTTCGTTCTGGGTGAAAGGCTGTGAGAGTGAGCTTGTGTGCATCTTTCCAAGGTTTAAAGTCTGTTGGGCTACATCCTGGTGGAAAGCTCTTGTTACAAAGAATAGTTCTGTATCTGGTGTTAAGTGTGCTTAATTTCATCTTTATGGCTGTAGAATCCCACAAATCTAGAGCTTGTTGTGATGAGGGTAAGAGGTCTCTATATGCCTTGGGTATCCAGAATAAGTGTGCTAAGTGCATGGGTTCTATGAAGTGGTACTCAATTGCTTTCCATGGCTTCTCTGTGGGGGCATGTATATGAATCATGGCCTCTAGTCTACTGGCCAGGTAATATCTGTAGATGTGTGGGACTCCCAATACTCCCAATGACTTTGTTTTAGTCAAGATTGTCGCTTTAATTCTGGGCCTCTTTCCTCCCCAAATGAAGTCTGATATGGCTCTTTATAGCGAGAGGGCTATTTTTTCAGGAAAATGTATTGTGCAAGTTGTATTTTATGATTAAAGACTGTACTAATTTTTGAATGTACTTAATTTTCTGGCTTTTGACAGTATCATTTGTAATAGGAGCTCTGTAATTGCAACACAATTCACTTGTTTTCTTAGGAATTTTGTGTAACACATTTATTCCTGTACCTTTCACAAACTGACTTTTGCCACCTGCTTAGATGCTCTTACAGATGAGCAGGAATTAATGCTGCCTGTTTTTTCAAGCAGTTTGTACTTACACTGCCACAGGGAAGGAACTAATACAGGAGGCACTAGTGTACAAACTATTTGAAAATAATATCTTGATTTGCTTCCTTGTGGTGGAAAGCATGAAAGATCCAGCACAACAAATTGCATAATAAAGGCTCGTGTATAAGAGCCATAGGGTGGTTCAACATTTGGTTCCTCTTAATTGAGTTTGTTTTTTAAAGGGACTGGTGCATTTCACGTCAACTCTGGTGGGGCCATCGTATCCCAGCTTACTTTGTGACAGTTAATGATCCTTCTGTGCCAGCTGGAGAGGTAGGAATGCATGCTTTAGATGCCATTGTTCATAGGAATTTGATATAAACTAAAATGTATCTATGAATTGTAGTATCTAATCAACATAAGTATCAGAAGGGTTGAGCAGTGACAATCGCATGTGACCTGCATGTATTTTTATACAGGATACAGATGGGAAGTACTGGATTAGTGGTCGATCTGAACAAGAAGCCAAAGAGAAAGCAGCAAGAGTATTTAATGTAGCACCTGAAAAAATATCTTTAAGGCAAGGTAAGAGACACTTTATTTGCACTAATTAATTGCTTGGTACCACACACTGAAACCAGAACAGTTCCTCTTTTCATTTCTTAGAATGCATTCAATTTCCTAGAGTTTTTTTGTTTTGCTGAATCAGCCAAATGTAGTTTTAACCTAATGTTCAGCCAAATGGAATTTGAACATTTAAAGGCCTGTGAATGTAAATGTGTGCTAATGCAGTGTTTTTATTTTTCTCAAATTTTAATATTAAAATTTAGTTTTGGTTCTTGATTTGTCCAAATCATTTGTGAAGGATTTGATACTGGGCTGGATAAAACATTTTGTATATAGTGCATCCCTTCTCGCTGTCCTTGCTAGTACTGTACTAAATAGTGGTCATTTAACACTACTGGAATCTCTTATAGGGACATAATTATGAAAGAGTAAATATCGGCCTGGATTTAGCTGCATTTAACCCTTTAACTCTGTATATTTATACTGCCAAGGAAAATATCAGTATTTGAAACATTGTTGCAATTGTATACTTGCACAACTTAAATATTGCTACACTTAGTTTTACTTTTTGATATAGTATGTGTAACATATTATTGTTGCAATTCGTTTTTTGGCCGCACAGTTTAAATATTGCCACAATTAGTTCTGTTTGCTTTTAGAAAGATTCTATATAAAAGTGACATAATGTATGGAAGAAAATAACCAGTAGATAAGTAGGAATGCCTTCAGCCCATATGTGTACTCTAAGGCATACAAAAAGCTGCTGTGGATCTGTATCTGCCAGTATTAGAACCCTGAAAGCAGATTTGCATCTTGGCTCAAACTACCATTGGACGGCTAATTATTTCTCCAGCTATAGCGGTATCAGCCTGTAAAACACATAGAGGCTTATTCACAAAAGGTTGATATTCCTTAACGCATAGTTTGGTGAGTCATTTAAGGAACGATTCATCAATGTATTTTTTCACATGCGTTAAAGTAATAATGACACTTAAAAATTTATTTCAAAATATTAATCTACATGGAAAGTTGATCATTTTTCGCTGATAGGGCTGCTTTTGTACCATATATACTCGAGTATAAGCCGACCCGAGTATAAGCCGAGGTACCTAATTTTACCTACGAAACTGGGAAAACTTAATGACTCTAGTTTAAGCCTAGGCACAACTACAGCCCTGTCTCCCAGCAGCGTACATTCCGCCAAAGCGACCCCCCCAGCGATCAACCGGACTTCTTTGCAAAGTTGATGGTGACAGAGAATTGCCAAACGGATTACTGTGTGCATTGTCCCACTGATGTGCAGAGGGTGCTGTGTGATATTGCCATCACTGTTAATCTTTCATATAACCAACAGAGGGTGCTGTGTGATATTGCAGTCACTGTTATTCTTTCATATAACCGACAGAGGACACTGTGTGATATTGCAGTCACTGTTAATCTTTCATATAACCAACAGAGGGTGCTGTGTGATATTACAGTCACTGTTATTCTTTCATATAACCAACAGAGGCGCACTGTTATTCTTTCATATAACCAACAGAGGGTGATGTGTGATATTGCAGTCACTGTTATTCTTTCATATAACCAATAGAGGGCACACTGTTATTCTTTCATATAACTAACAGAGGGTGCTGTGTGATATTGCAGTCACTGTTATTCTTTCATATAACCAACAGATGGTGCTGTGTGATATTGCAGTCACTGTTATTCTTTCATATAACCAACAGAGGGCGCACTGTTATTCTTTCATATAACCAACAGATGGTGCTGTGTGATATTGCAGTCACTGTTATTCTTTCATATAACCAACAGAGGGCGCTGTGTGATATTGCAGTCTCTCCCCAAGCGAACTGTTGCTATAGGAATGATTAAAAGTGACTGCAATCTCAGCTACTGCCTGCTCACCCGAGTATAAGCCGAGGTAGACTTTTTCAGCACATTTTGGATGCTGAAAAACAGCTTATACTCGAGTATATATGGTAAGTAATTGTTACCTGAAGTTCCTAAAACCTGACTGTCCCTTTTTAACCTGTCAGTTAGAGCTTCTAATGCTAACAGACTACTGCTGCACAAATATGGCAGCCCCCTTATAGGGAAAAGAGGGGGTAAGAAATGTAATGTAAAAGCATTAGGCAGATACTTCTATGGCAAAATTATAAGTAGCATTCAAAAATAATGTTCCGATAGATATTGAAAAAGCTTATTTTCTGGTTTCAGTATCTCTTTAATAGACATATCGCAATCGTTAATTCTACATTTCTGCACAGCGGTATCTAACCGTATTGCGATATTTATAGAATAGAATTAATCCTAATGCATTATTCACTAACATCTTTTAAGCACTAAAAGCATAAAATAGTGCGATAATTACTGTGAAATTTAACACCTCCCAGGAGTAGGCGTTACTAAACAACATCAGATGGATTAATACAGGAAGATGTTGTGAGGTACTGTAGGGCAGCAATTAAAGACCTTTCTAAAGAACTGGAGACTTGACAACAGTCACTAACATTTTCATGATACCTTGGGCAGATACAGAATGCACTACATTCTGTGTCATGCAATTATATTACGGTTCCTAGGGAATGACTAGAATATTGTAAAAAGAGACTTCTACTCTGCCAGTGGCATCCCGAATGTCTTAGGTGCTATAGATTGCACTAATAACGTGTGACTATGTGCCTTAAAATATCGCACAAAATAATGCACAAAACGCATGCTATAAAATACCGCGCACAATTCAGCTAAAATGAACATTAAAATATCACTTCTTAAGTTAGACAAGTGAACTTTTAGTGAATCGGTCTTTAATACTAATAATATAAGAAGTGATAAAATTTTCAAAGCATGCTATAAATAACACTCACTTTATTGACCTTTAGTGAATTGGCCCCATAGAGGTTTAGGAGCTCCCCTTTTTCTAAAACAGATAAAACTTTTTATTGGACTTCACTCCTTCACTCTACTAAGGCATGCAATTGACATACATAACATTTGTGAATAGTCATTTTTAAGTTTGGAAACTTTTAGTATAATAAAACAGTATTGCACTAATTATTGCATCTTTAATTTCATATGTAAACATGCCTGAGATATGTCAGTGTATCAATATAAGCCTCTTTGATTTTGAAATGTTGGTCTTATAAATGTAGGGGTGTACCCAGCCTGTTGGGGACAGAGTCATTGTGTGGGACTGTAATGATATGCATAAACCCGTTACTGGGGCACATATTCCTTTGTAGTTTCTTAATAATCAAAATATTACCCATAAGGTTTTGGTTTCCAATTTGTGTTAATTTTAAGTAATATTGCACTGTTAGGTCTCTCGTGTGCTTCCGCAGAGATTTAATTTCTTTATGACTTATTTTAAACTTTGAAGCAAAGTGTTGACTTATTTTAAACTCTGAAGTAAAGTGTTGGCTTTCACTCTGAGCATACGCACCTGGCCCAAGCTGTAGAGTGGATCCAGGAAAAAGATGATGATGATAGCATGGTGCTCTTACAGTAGTATCGCAGGCCAGTGCAATACAAATAGTTATTGCTTGGCCCAGAGCTGGATAAGATCATTAGCCAATATGAATATTAATTTACTCCACACAACCCATATCCAGTTGTTCTCCATGTTTGCTGTATGGTAAAGCTACTGACCCAGGACCCCTGGGTCAGGAAATAATATCCGTGGGAAGCTGTCATCAATGTTTCAGTTCCTGAAGGAGAAAGATTTTGGCAGTTTATTTATTGACCGTATAAAAAATAGCTAATTTTGCTTGGGGACACATCATTTTCCTCCTTCATATCAGTTATATACATAGTTTCAGTTAAGCATTTGAAGTTGTTTTGTTATTCTCCTGAGGTAAAACTGTATTAGTGTTGACTGTGTATAGAGCATAACTGGAAAGGGAAGAGTTGTATTCCTAATGTCCTGCCTGCTAGTGGTTCAGGCTATACTCCAAAGTTTCTTTGTTCCCAAGAAACTTAGGAGAAAAGATTTTAATGGGGAGTAACACATAACCCCCTGCCCCCCTCGTGCCAAAAATGAGATTCATGAATGAATTATAGCAAACCTTACAAGAGTTGGGTTAACTAAAAGCCAATGACCAATTAAAATAAATGAGACATGGTGACAATCCACACAGGATACAGGGCTTCTTTTTTAAATCATACATTTTTTATAAAAACCTAGAAATTCTCAAAGATTTTGAATTTGATATTCCAAGGAATGACTCATGTCCCTTGTCCTTAATTTCTGTTTCAGATGAAGATGTGCTAGACACCTGGTTTTCTTCTGGGATTTTCCCCTTCTCCATCTTTGGCTGGCCCAATGAGGTATTGAAACAATTTTTAAAATGAATAACTTTGTTCCTGTCTCTAAAGCCTTTACACCAGAATCTTCTCCAACTGCGCACTCCATTGCTCTTTCTCATGTGTCAGTGATTGAATTTCTTCTGTAAGAAGACCAGATAGCTGCTGAACCTCCTTATCGGAGAGCTGACAAACAAAAAGCCAACTAATTAAAAAAACACAACAACTAATTAAATTAAAATAGGAAGAGCAATTGCAAACTATATCAGAATACCAATGTCTACACCATACTCATATAGTTTAAACTAAGCCTTTAATCTGCATGCATGCATTTTTATTTAAAATGGCTGTTGTTATCTTAAGAACTATGGTCTCCTTTTGGCTGTTTGAATAGCCTACTGTATATTGTAAATCTCCATCTGTAAATAATGTCAATTTTTTTTTTTGTGAAACAAATGTATGGTGATTATTGCATCAATCTAACCTTCTTGGGGCAGCCTGTAGATTCTTTGGCTATGTTTAAACCAATGTACTTTAGTGTGTTTTGATTTACAAACTGTGGAACATCTGATTTAAGGTATAACCAATTTTATGGTAGCCTGGAAACTGGAGATGGGTTCAGAGTTTAGCATGGTCTTTTGTTGTCGTAACCCGAAAATACAAATAGTAATATTTAAAACGAGATTATATGTTTTAATGTAATAATATCTCTATTCTCACAGACTGAGGACCTTAAAGTTTTCTACCCTGGCACTCTCCTGGAGACTGGCCATGACATTCTTTTCTTCTGGGTGGCTCGGATGGTAATGCTTGGTTTAACCTTAACAGGAAAACTCCCATTTAAAGAGGTAAATATTGTTCACCTATTATAATATCAACTTTGTACCAATATTATTCGGAGGCTAGTTTCGGAGTTAGATGAGGACATGGTGCAAACTCAAGCAGAAGCCCCATTATAATAAGCAAGTCATTTATTTGCTAATTTATTTCCCCTAATGGTTTGTTGGCTGTGCTATAATCACACCACAGTTGAATTTCTCACACTTGGATTTTTTGTTTCCCTTCACCTCTTTTCAGGTGTACCTCCATGCTGTAGTACGGGATGCGCATGGTCGAAAGATGAGTAAATCTCTGGGAAATGTCATTGATCCTCTGGATGTGATTAATGGCATCACTTTGGAAGTAAGTGCAGAGAGTGAACAAAAGGCAACCATTGTTATATTGTATGACTACATTCATTCATCCAGGTCATAGTATATCTAGTATAGGTCAATCTAAAAACAACTGGACTTGCTGAGTAATCAATGAAGACGTTTCACTACTCATCCGAGCAGTTTCTTCAGTTCAACTGACTGGTGTGGGAAGTTCTCGGCATATAAACTCTTCCACTAATCCATTTACAATGGCACATTGTAACTCTTCAAAGAGGTGACATCTGAAGAAACTCACAGAGGTGTTGATTCTGTGTAGTTGTGATAGGATTATCCAATGTGTCATGCAACTCCTAGATACAGGTGTTACTTGTGAGAGTTGCATGAATGGATGTGTGAAGTGTTCTGAATCCACCGGGGTACAGATGTTAGAACAGCATTGTATGTAGCAGACAGGTGGTGTCGAAGGCCCCCACCTCTGTTCAGAGATGGTCTCTCCGCCTTGACATGAATCGCCTCTTTCACGCCTCGTTCATACCAGCGGTCTTCTTTATCCAAGATTTGGACCTTGCTGTCTTCAAAGGAGTGTCCCTTGTCTTTTAAAGGAGAAGGAAAGCTCCAAGACAGTTTATTGCCAATAGAATAGCCACAATAGTGCAAACTAGAACGCTATATTTATTCTGCAGAATGCTTTAACATACCTGAGTAAACAGCTCTAGACACTGTCTCTGTTTGTTTAGGATAGAAGCTGCCATATAACCTTGGTGTGACAGCACTTCCTGCCTGAGTCTCTCCCTGCTCACTAACAGCTCTGAGCTCAGATTACAGTAGGGATGGGAGGAGGGAGGGGGAGAGGAGCAAACTGAGCATGCTCAAGGCCATGCCCTGGAGGTTTAAGCTGAAAACAGGAAGTCTGATACAGAAGCCCATGTGTACACAATAAAAGCAAAGAAATGTGGTGTTTGTTTTGACAGAGGACTCAGAGCAGCATTACTTTGAGGGTTTACTGGTGTATTTATATAGACCTTTCTGATAAAGCTTACTTAATTTTAGCCTTTCCTTCTCCTTTAAGTGTAGAAAGACAGCTGAGTTTTGCCCTGTAGAGTTCTCCCTCCTGTGCTGAGCCATTCGCTTGGCCATTGTAAATGGATTAGTGGAAGAGTTTATATGCCGAGAACTTCCCACACCAGTCAGTTGAACTGAAGAAGCTGCTCGGATGAGTAGTGAAACGTCTTCATTGATTATTCAGCAAGTCCAGTTGTTTTTAGATTGACCTATACTAGATATTGTTATATTGGTGTTCTTTTGCCCTTTCTCTTTTTCCATGACTTGAACTATGTTCACCCACTATTGTGTATTGTAGGGTCTCCACAAACAACTTCTAGAAAGCAACCTAGACCCTGCAGAGCTGGAGAGAGCCAAGGATGGACAGGTAAGTCTGGCCTGCTATGCAGATTTTACCAAACTGCAGTCTATCATCTAAAATACTACCATGTGAATAGTTGCTCTTCTTCTAGAGTCAACACACTAAAAATGTATTTTTTTGCCTGAAAACTGTAGTACTGAATGATCATATAAAAAAAAGTGAAAGGAAAGAATTGAGATGTTAAAATTATCACTTTAAAAGTTTCACAACTTTAAAAATTTGAAAGAACAAAACACTGATATAAAAAGATTGAATATATGATCTGTTATCCGGAAATGCTTTACCCAGAATTGCCGAAAGGCCGTCACCCATAGACTCTATTTTATCCAAATAATTGAGATTTTTAAAAGTGATTTTCATTTGTAAAATGATAAAACAGTAGTTTTTTTCCTGATCTTAACTAAGAAATAATTAATCCTTACTGTAAGCAAAACAAGCCTATTGGGTTTATTTAATGTTTACGTGATTTTCTAGTAGATTTAAGGTTTGGAGATCCAAATTACGGAAAGATCTGTTATCCGGGAAAACGCTAGGTCCCGAACATTTTGGATAGCAGGTTCCATATATTTATATCTGAACTGAGTTTCTGCTTATATAATAGTCTAAACAGCCCAAACTCCTTTAGTAGTTTTAAGGGATTATTGCTAAAATATTCCCCTTTAATGTTTTCTCCAATCTAGAAATCTGATTATCCAAATGGGATCCCAGAATGTGGAACTGATGCTTTGAGGTTTGCACTATGTGCTTATACTAGCCAAGGTGAGCAATTCCAAATAGGTATTTTGGGGTTTCTTAATGTTTCTTTTGATGGTGAACCAAACTCAGTATACATATTGTTGGAATTTGATTCAGGATTCTTGTCATAAATGGTAGAATACTGTTGTCAGCGTGGACAGATTTCCCCAAAGTTCAATAACTTGTAAACCACAATTCTTATTGCTGTCCCTCTTCTATGGACAAAACAATCTAGTCTGCAGACACTTTCCATTCTTCTACTGTCTGGAGTCATTGGGTGACTTAGGGTGGGGGTTGTTTTTCTTCTCTAGAAATCTACATGCTCCGCCTGTTGAGTTAATTACAGGAGCTTTGAAGTTTGGCCATTCAGAATTAAGGCCAGATTGTGCATGATCCACTCATTTGGCTAGCCGTGGAATTACCTGGTTGTTTAACAATCAGTCTCTTGAATTCAGTGCAGACTGACATAATTGTTCACGTTTGTAGATGTTATTAGAGTTCTTTTATATTATGGCTTACTGTGGCTTTGTAACTCTTAACTCTCTCCCTCCCCTTTCTGCACCTGTTCATTCATATCGTTAACAGTCACTGTTTTCTTCTTCCATGACAGGTCGCGACATTAATCTGGATGTGAACAGGATTCTTGGTTATCGTCATTTCTGCAATAAAATATGGAATGCAACTAAGTTTGCAATGAGGAGTCTGGGAGACAATTATTCTCCTCCTGACTTTGCAGGGGTGAGAAATTATTTTGATTGATCTCACACTCATGCGCTCATGACGTGGCACAGTGTTATTCTAAGAAGCAGTCCATATTCAACAGGATTTACTAATAATATCAGTGCTACTCAATAAGGTGTTATGTTAAGTTTTTTATTGCAATTCAGGGTTCCAGCCATAAAAATAACATTGACATTTACTGTAAGGTTATAGGAGTGCGTTTTATTTAATTTTCAGGTCTGTGGACAAGAAAGCCTTGCTGACCGATGGATATTGAGTCGTCTTAGCCTTGCAGTTGATCTTTGTAATATTGGTTTTCAAACCTATGACTTCCCTGGCATTACAACAGCTGTGTACAACTTCTGGCTTTATGAGTTGTGCGATGTTTATCTGGTAAGAGCAAAAGATGTTTACCCTTTATTTACACTTTTATTTGTGGGTTGCTCTATGTATCTTAAATCTTGTAAAATCTTCCCAACTTGCTTCTTTCATTAGGAGTGTATGAAGCCTGTGTTCTTAAGCTCAGATGAGGCTGCAATATCTGTGGGACGGAACACACTTTACACATGTTTGGATGCTGGCCTCCGTCTTCTTTCTCCTTTCATGCCATTTCTTACTGAGGAACTATATCAGCGTCTTCCCCGGCGCCCCAGCAGTAGAACCCCAAGCATTTCAGTCACTTCCTACCCAGAGACATCAGAAGTGAGTTTTTCTTCACCTGAGGCGTAAACTGTGACTATGTTTTTTGGTGTGTGTGTCAGTTGCTTTGGTGTATTACATAATTGCAAACATTGTTAAGGTTGAAAAAAGATATAGCCCTGTAATGTTCAGACTTTTGAGCACAGTTTTGACACCCTAAACTTACATTTTGTACTAACAGTGTTAATGTCAGTAGCTTTATATTTTATATCTTGGAGATATGGTATGCCTTCTTCATACCCATGTGTTAAGGAAAGGGGGAGTTAAGGTATGGTTTTCTGTTACCAGTGAGTGAGAGAGCACAGTAGTTTTCACGGCAATAGGGGTTGACTGGATACCGCAAAATCTTTAAATAGTATTGCCCAGTCTTCTTGTGAGGCACCTCCGCCGTAGGTGCAAGTAAATGATCCACCGATAAATAGAACACAAGAAGATAGGCGCTGAGGCAGGATTAACTGCTAATTCATCAGAGTTTATTTGCCAACAGTGTTGGCAAATAAACACTGATGAATTAGCAGTTAATCCTGCCTCAGCGCCTATCTTCTTGTGTTCTATTTATCGGTGGAGCACAGTAGTTTTGTATCTTGCCCAAGATGTTTTAAAATTCCTGTAGATGCAGGCCCTTCAAAATTATTGTGCAGATGGCATCTAACACAAAGCAGTTCATTATAAGTGTTAACCAAAGTTTGTATATGGCACACATCAGTTTGCTAAAAGGTTGTTCTTGTTTTGTAGTACAACTGGCGAGATGAAGAAGTTGAGAGAAATATGGATCTTGCATTGCTTATCGTCAAGTCAATCCGATCGCTGCGAGCAGACTATAATCTCACAAAAACAAAGGCTGACTGTAAGTAATGAGGTTGGATAAGAGGTTCTTTCAGTCACACTTAGTCAGTTTTGAGGGCTGAGCTTGAGGTGGGCCTCTCTAGCTTTGGCCCTGGGTTTGTTTTTCGGGGTCTCCACTTCTACAAAGCAGTATTTGTGCTCCTCCTCTTTTCTAGCTTGGCCAAACTTCTATTTGCCAGACTGTTAGATTTCTGGGCCTGTTGATCTAAACCAACAATCTGGTTCATTTCTCGGTTTTTGCCTGCACTGGAGAGAAGGCACTAAATTTCCAAAGAAGTCATCCTCTGGTGCCAGCATTTCATCTGCATTTGCAAAGCTGACTTTTTGCAGTTGTCAAATAGTTTATCACTGATCAGGCAGTCTGTCAGTGTTTGGTAGGATTTTAGTTGCCTTTAAGTCCAAAGGACCTGGTCACAGAAGGCAAGTTCCTTCCATTCACTCTGCAGATCTGTGCCAGTGTATTGTTTCTTTGTGTGGGTGGCTTTACCTATTGATGATGTAGTATCCATATCCAGACAGATTAATATTATTATGGTGAGAGCAAAATCACCTTACACCACCCCTCCTGGACATGAGGGAAATGCTACAGAATGGTTAATTATAATCAACTTTTTAATTGTCCTTCATTTTTTCTTCTTCCTTGTTTGCTTTAATCTTCTTCTGACTCATACCAGCTTCCAAAGAGGGATCACTGACCCCATCCAAAAACCAAATGCTCTTTAAGACTACAAATGTATTGTTATTGCTACTTTTTATTGCTCGTCTCTTTATTCAGGCCTCTCCTATTCATATTCCAGTCTCTTAGTGAAATCATTGCATGGTAAATTTGAACCTAGCAACCAAATTGCTGAAATTGCAAACTGGAGAGATGCTGAATAAAAATCTAAATAACTAGAAAACCACAAATAATAAAAAGTGAAAACAAATTGTAAATTGTCTCAGGATATCACTTTCTACATCACATTAAAAGTAAATGTAAAGGTGAAACCCTCTTTAAGAGACAATTGCTGAGAAATGGGGTATATGTTGGAAATCTATTTAAGTTGAGTTCTACAGTATATCATGGTGATGGTTTGGATGAAAGAAAGTCATCTGCTTTTTTAAAAGAAGAAATATATTCAAAAACTACAAAACATTTTTTGCTTTACCTTTCTTACTGACTGATGTATGAACCTAAATTCAGTTTCTCTAATTCATTTGGGAAGTTATGAAATAATGACATGCAATTGGTTACAATGTTGACCCAAACAGGGAAGCTGAAACCAAAATGTTTTGTGTAGTATGTGTAATGTACTTTGTTCATTTTTTTTATTTCTTTCTTTTTCTAAATTCTTCAAGGCATTCCTGACAGCCTGAGTCATATGCATAACAATTACTATTTTTTAGTAAACTATATGAGCCTTATCCTTCTCTAGTTCTGCATTCAGCTATAGCTACACTGATTCCTGTGATGTCATGAATCAAAATATCATCCACAATTTTCACTGAAGAAGTGCCAAGTTTAGCACATTTTAATGAAAATGAATGAATTCTTGGTTAGCTCCAGTCTCAGTGTATATGGTGCCCTGCAACTTAGTGTAGCCTCAGCCTCCTCTGATTAGCAGATACAGAATAATGTCCATATTATTGGAAATTGTGCATGTTTCAGTATTATATACATAAAAGAAGGTGAGCACCTTCATCTGGTGCAACCAAGTTTACCAAGTATGTCAAAGGTGTGCAATATTGACAAAAAAACAACCAGACAGTGCTTCAAACTTGTCAGTATAGTGTTCCATTTCGTCTTTTTTTTTCCAATCCACATGAAATTTTAAAAGAACTATTTCCATGGTATAGCCCATATAAACCCACATGTATGCTAACAAAATTTGAGCAAGGTTTTAAAAGTTAAAGAAATCCAATATACCATTTATGAGCCAGCATGCTTTGTGTCCACATAGGTTTCGTTCAGTGTCAAGATGCTGACACAGTTTCTGTGGTTACTGCTTACACTCCATATATCATGGTTCTATCTTCCTTTCGCTCTCTGGTCACTCTGAATGCTCAGGATCCTACTCCAGCCGGAAGTGCTGTTAATACTGCATCAGATAAAGCCACTGTGTATGTGGTGCTCAAGGTAAACCCACACAAGACCTCATTGAATATACAGTTGAATATAATGTGCAAAAGAATACTTAACAGTGGGACACCTGTATGTGAGTGTGTGTGTGTGTGTATATATATATATATATATATATACTGTCCAGGAGTGTAACTACAGAGGAAGCAGACCCTGGGGGGGGGGGGGGGTAGGAGTTATAGGCGGCCCCATGAGGCCCAAATAAAGAGCCATTTCAACATATATTGGTAAAAAAAGGGGGTCCTAAAATTAATTTGCTGTGGGGCAGAGTAACATCTAGTTACGCCACTGGAATTGTCATAAATTTGCTCAGTTATTACACATAGTGCATTATTCTATAGAAACAGGTAACAACTTTATGTGACTTTCACTCTTGTGTTTCTAACACACAAATATATTTTCTGTTCTGCACAAGCATGTATTTTGCTGTCACTTGAATATAAACTCTTTACACTTGTTTGCAGGGCCTTATAGATGTAGATAAGGAGCTGGCCAAACTGCAGGTGAAGAAGACTGAATTGGGCCGACAGTTAGAGAAGCTGCGCGAGAGGATGGGCAGTGCAGATTACCGCAGCAAAGTGCCTGAAACAGTGCAGCAACAAGATGCAGAGCGGGTAAAATAATTGGTAGCATTTATTAATGTGGAAAGTGAAAAGGCAGATTGAAGAAATTTGTCTTTCTGATGCATCATTGTTAAAAGGGAGATAACAATGATGTAAAGGTTGAAACCATAAATACATTGTTTTTTTATTTTATATTCTACTTTATTTTAAAGTCTGTTCCTTTGCTAAAGAATAGATTAATAGCAATATTGCTTTTGTAGTATGTGTAGAAATTTGGGATAATTGCATGTGGTGTCTCTAGGCTTCTTTCCATGCCATGACTTTCAACTTCATTTTATGATTTTTTTTTTTAAACTATTTTCTTGTTGTCTTTTCCTTTGTATTATTCCCGGATCCCTGTTACAGATGAGACAAATTGAGACAGAGTTCAGGAAGGTCAATGAGGCTGCAGAGAACTTTCAGAAGATGGTATAAGGGATTTAACTTGCACATTGGACCTTTCATTCTTCTCATTGCTGCTTCAAAGAAATATATTTTTTAATGTGGCTGGTCTTGCATCCAGACATAATAAAAGATAGTGGAAACAAGATGTGATGTGTGATTATTGTGTGCATTAGATGAAAGAGACGGGGAGAGATGATACATGGAATTTGCAGAAATTACATGTGAATTGGGGAAAAAATAAAAAAAGGGGATTAGGGCAACTGAAAAGGAGAGCATACATATGACTCAGAGGTGTAGGTGCAATATAGAATGGGGAAAAAAGATGCGACTAAAAGTGGTAATGCAGATTTGCTAGATGATTGTGATCTTTTGAGCCCAGGGTATTTAGGAGTTTTTTTATATTTATTTTTGTCTATCAAAATATAGCTTTGGGGCTTACAGAGGGCAGGGAGATTGCTCAGTTATTGGAGGGAGCTTTTTCTTTCTCACGCTCCTCCCATGCTATGTGGTATTGTGGGGACACAAAGAACTCATGACCTCTCTCACACACGGATTCACACAAAAGAGAGGCACGCAATGAGTAGGACAAAGGAGCACACTGCTTCATACAAAGCTGCAATGGAACTGCAAAGAAATGGGTGCTTTTGGGAAACTTATATTTCCTTCAGTATAATTTATATATACATGGCTGGTTGACTACAGTACCTGCTTAATATTAAGTTGATGTTTATCTGTAACACTGGAAACGTAAACCTGCCTGTTTATGTTCACTTCCCTCTCATCTGTCATTTCTGCTTTCATCATAAACCAATGAGTTCAAGCCACATCTTAAGTAGCTTTACTTCCCAATAGAAACAACTCCTTTAGAGTGTGTAGCCCTTTAAGAGCGGAGGGTGGATCACGCAGTTGTTTTGACTGATAACAATGAGAAGTGGTTATTGGGGGGGGGGGAGATAAGCCGTGTAAAGAGACGCCATCCCTTTAGGAAACACGGAGAACTGCCGGTGCAGATGGGCAGGGGGTAATGTGTGAAGTTCGCTCCCTTATCTGGCAGATAAGTAGTTAATATGGGAAGATGTGAATTCAAAGGTATTTCTTGTGTGTATGAATGATTAAAGTGTGGGTATGGAAAAACTGCTTTGTGTAATCTGTGTGACTGCAAGCTGTATGTGCACATGTCTTTGGGTAGCAGATAGGAGCAAATTGCCTAATTAATCTGATTTCATTTAGGATTCGGTTTTTTCAGCAATATCATTTCAGAAAGGTGCTTGTTCTAAAGAATATGTTAATTAACTGTCTGATAGAAATATCTGTATGCCATTTCTGTAGCTTTTTTTTTGGAAGAGACGCTTCTCAACATACATATACTGCATTTTGAAATTACAGTGCTTGGACCTAAAGGTAGTAATTATAGCTAGTACTTGCTGAACTACTATGGGGTTTTGTAGTAACAAATGAGTGTGTTAGCTATCAGTATAGTGACTGTTTCTATAAATTCTATTATTAATTATGCCTTTCATATGGGTCTCAAAATGTATCCCAAGGAAGAAACACCACAGCACTGCAAAAATTAGACATTTTAAAACTCACCCCCAATTCACGGTTTTTAGGAGGTTTTTGGTGACTTTTCGATATAATCAAATGAGACAGTTGTCCAAAATTTAGGAATCTGCAATTAAAGCCAGGCAAAATTGAGTATTTAACTATGAATGGTAATAAATAAGTTGCATATGTTTTATGCTAGTAGGAATCCCATCTAGCATAAAACATATGCGTTCTACAAGTTACTTTTAAAGGGGAAAATGAACATTTTATATAAGCTAAACCATACTGAAATAAGAAATTTTCTAAATATAATCAATTAAAAATTCGGACCCATTTCTAAAATAGTAAAGTTACTCTTCACTATTCATACTCCGCATCTGTCTAAAAAAAATACAAAGCTATGGGGTACCTTGCCCCCCCATCACAAGGCTTCTTTCATACAGCTGCTTTCATACCATAATAACATTGGAGGTTGGTCCAACATAGCACCCATTGTCCCTATGCTGATCTGCATCAGTGGCACTTTCTAGCAGTGCTTAAATCATTACACAAAGAAGGCACTTATATGTGTCTGTATATATCTATCAGTGGTTATGTATTGCTGTGCACAAAATGTATGTATACTCTGTCTATAACATAGTTCTTTTGCTATCCTGTTCTCTGTCTTTACTGAATGTCCGCACCTGCTAATCTCCTCAGCCAACGGCATTGTTTTGTGTAGAGGTTTTACTAAAGTTTGAGGCTGGCTGTATGAAAAACAGTATGGTCAGACAGTTCAGCTATTTTTGACACATTTTGTTTCTTGTGGCCCTGTTAAGCAAAAAAGTAATCCCAATGTAGGCAACTAAATGGTCGACATGTGAGATAACATTAGGTGGACAGAAATGCTTCTTCCCTCTGAATATTTGTCATTTCTGTGCAGTCTGTACATCTGTAGCATGAATGTTCCCTCGAACAGCTGGATAACAAGGATATCGGCCCATGCATGAATTTCTGGATGGAAAATCTGAGAATGAGCCAAAGATTGCATTTACTTATTATATAACTCACTAAAGAAGGCTGAGGCATGATGTTTGTGGTTCTTATGTGCCCTTTGGTCCTCTGGTGGCTATTAGCTTTCATCATGTAACATATGGTATCGATGTTCTTTATCCATTTAGTTTCTGAGCCACTGGATGTCTTGGTGGGGGATTTCTCCTAAAGTCAAGTCCTTCCAATATAATCGTACCTGTTAAGACCCATCCTTTTGCTTCCAAAGAGGATGAATATATGTTAATAACTCTGTAAGGCCTTCTTTAATTTTCCACAAATGCTGAGAAGCAATAGACTACCTCCAGATTGCCGAGATTAGTTTTGTCTATAGTTTACTTTATACATCTGGAATATATTCAATATTCTGCTGTAGATAGTTGACATTGAATTTTTTTTTGTAGCCGAGTGTCAACCACTTGAGGACTAACTTGTTTGCTTACAGTTGCCAGTGTTCTCCAGTATCTGCCATTGTGCGGCTAAC